>JAUJYS010003552.1:0-12948 GCA_033995665.1 Melogona broelemanni | reverse complement strand
ACTGGGGGAGACTGACGGGGGTCACCAGGCAGCAGGACACCACGCTGTGTGTGGGTCACGGCTGACGAGAATGGTGGCGGGGGTTTCGAATCGAGAGAGCGGAAAAACGGGGCGCTGCAGAAAAGAGCAACAACGACATGCGGATGATGATGATCGTACGATGACGATCGAGGGAGCACAGGTAACGCGATGGGCGGAGGATTGGACTCTTGAGAGGGGGGAGTAATCTGGTGGCAGAGATTGGCGAAGATTTAAGACCGGATTCACCTGAGCTGTACAGGAAATACGTCGTATTTCTTCTTTTAACCAACAAAAAAAAGAAGCGAAAATGCTATAATTTCAACCAATTCCCGATAGAATGAAGCGATTTTCACCCGCGCCAAGTCTTACAAGAAGTATTTAAATTAATATATATACAGTGTGCCCTAAAACCAAATGGCAGCGCGCTCGCCAACACCCTCGCGCCATTTTGAAACGCCAAAATAAATTAATGATGTCACATAACCGCAAGTGTGTACGACAGCAATTCCAAAAGAAAGGTCTTGCCAAGATGTTGCTTTAATTTCTTGCAATTTGACCAACGTTTTCCAATTTTAAGTATAAGTTTAAATCAGTGCCATTTTTTTTTAAATAATCCTTCCCATTTATATTAGACAATCCAATGTGTTCGATAAAATTGTTGGATTCAGCTAAAGCACCTATAAATCATGTCTAAGTGGTAGATAGGGAAGAAAGAAATGGGGAGGGGTCGTCCCAGATTGCAGTATACCCACACAGTAAGAAAACGAAAATAAAAGAAGAGAGGACACACAGACATGTCGAGCCTGTACCCACTCTCCCCCTCCACCCTCCACCCTCATCCCGAATGCTCTTTTGTGATGCTGTCCGTTGTATACGCCTACCTGTTGACAAGAAAATTCCCATCTCGTTTCATTGATGTGCTCAACAAGCGTGAAATTGCGTGCTGCGGTGCGATGGGCGGGCGAGAGAAGGCAAGATGGCGCATTTGTCGAGAAAAATGGCGGAATGGGGGAAAGAAAGGTCTTATCTGTTGAGATCCTGTATCCAAATCGACTAAGCATTGCGGCATCCAAGTCGATGAAACGTTACGGAGAGAATCGCCCTATTTTTCGGCGTGTCTCGATCGCAACCAAGGGCGTGGTGCGGCATCAGAATGTCGGTGCAGAAACAGTAAACAAAACCGACGATCTATTGTATCTTACTTGGTTTTTTTTTTGTAAACAAAACAGTGGGAAATTATTGTGCAATGATGCTATTCAGCCGAATTAAATATTATAAGGAAATTTAAAACCTTGAATGATATTATTTATTTATATATTTTAATTTTCAAATAATTTTCAATTTTCATACTTTTTCCAAATTTAAGGTGTTGACGTCGGTATACGATTTGTTCAATCATGACTTTGTATTGTATCGCAAATAGTAGTTAATTCTTCGTTTATTCGATATTTCTGAGGTCTAGCCAACCTATCGTCGTTAATCCTTGGTGCGCACTGAGCAGACTCTATCGTTGTGTCGATAGTGTCTTTAAACTTTCTTCGCTCGAGATAAATTATATTTAAATCAATTGGTTCTTTAAATTTTGGAAAAAAAACACAAGTACCTTCCTAGCGCCCATTAAACACCTTAAATATGCATCCAATTTAATACACACTGGCTTTTTCATTTAGATATGAGATAATATTATTACTTAATTTTCCCCAGAAATAAACGTTTAAAATTCCCTTTTCTTGCGAATGTAAGCTTTGAGTTTTAAACATAATATGGAGTCACGTTGAAGGAGCTCAATGATTAATATTTGCCCAGGGCACATTGAATCGTCACAGCAAGACCGATTCCATGTTCCATAGTGCGGCACGTGCTTGTACACGGGCACACGGGCCACGTGTCGAGCGGGGCAAAGGGCTCGGCTGGGACGGTTCTCCCCCTCACCCCTCACCATTCCTCCCCAACAGCAGCACCACCGCCACGTTACGAGTGTTTGCTCGGCAAGCGACAGTAGCATTGCTCGATAATGGAGAAAACCCTCAACGTTTGTTTTCCACCGCAGACGTAACCAATATTGCGCGTGGAACCCGGTTAGTGAGTGAGAGAGATTGGATGACGAGGTCACCAGCTTTTTCCCATGACGTGGCGGCTAATCCTCGAAACACTAAACCACCCTGTTGAACGACCGACCTCTTCGAACTTATACAGTACTGTACATGTGCATGAGCAATCGCAGAAACCGTAAATCCCATCTCATGTCTATCACATCACTATTTGCTAACTAAAAAAAAAAAAAATTCGATACACTAAACATTTGTCATGCGCATGACTTTTAGAATAAGGCACTTAGGGTTGTGTCGAGTGAAAAAATAAGCATCTAAGAATATGTATTCAATAGGTAATCATAGGTAAAATTTGTACACGGGTATGGAAATCATATGGAAAATGGAGATTATGTACAAACGCATGTCTTTTGGAATAAAGCACTTTGAGTTGTGTTGAGAGAAAAAATAAGCATGTACAAATGTGTAGTTTGTGAGAAAAGGACAGCAGTAATGAGTAAGAATCAATCATAATGCAATCAATATGCATTAGTAATAATCATAATAATTTAATAATTTAATATAATTTAATGTGAGACATCAGGGTTGCTTATTGGTCACTATTGGTCCTTATTGCTATTGTGCAATTGTCACCCATCCCTCAGTACTCACCCACATGAAGCCAATGGTTCTGGGCTGAAATGTCTGAATGAACGTGAGGTGACGCTGACGACGCAATTTCTCTTGTCCCTCTTATCAACGATCTGCGCTCTAATCTACTTATTTAATGGAAATGTTTCATTGTGAGTGGCGCATTTTTTTTCTCTCATCCCCGGCTCGCCGCTCAAAAGATTAATTTGTCATCTGTTATGGTTTTAAGAGTATCACATAACGCTGATCAAACGGCGTTATAGGGGATAAGGGGAGGGGGCAGCCTATGGCTGTTGCGGGGGATTGAAAGGGAAATGGGAAAATGTCAGCGTATGCCGAGGATATTTCGACTGGAGAGCAGCGTTTTTTAAACTTTTATTTCAATACGAATACCGATATGCGCTTTTGCCAGTCCAGCTTCCCTTCCCCGCCCCGACAAAAATCGTATTTGGTGTTCATGAATTTATTTTAAATAACTGATATCTTGTTTGTTTTTTTAATTCATTGACCGTTTTTGTCGTCATGAGAATGTCGCCAATAAAATGTCGCCTAAGAAAATATTATTTTGCTTGGTGCTGCCCCCGCTGAATGGGAGGCACGCAATCACACAACTCACCAATGCCAGAAAGGCAATCGCTTTTCCAAGTAGCATTGCGCTCTATGATGCCTAGAGAAAATCCCTAAGCAAAGAAAATGGTTTAAAAAAATATAATTATCAAAATAAATTGGACGACTGACAAGAATTGTTCGCTGTATAAATTTTTTTAAACATTTTTTTTACCTTTTTTTTTTTTACAAATCATCGAAAAGTAAAATTGATGAATCCGCAAGGGTTCTCGAATCAAACGAGTTCATAACAATACGTTCGAATGGGTTAAAGTTTATAAAGCGCTGATGAATAATACTGTACGCTTAATATCGCGTAGGCGTGATGTTGAAGCTCGACCAATGGACACGTGCGGTGGGCGGTAAGGGGTTCCAAAAGAACGATGTTCTTTTTTTTGTGTTGCAGCCGCCGCGATCGAGGGTGCATTGCTAATGAGCGAACCGCGCGTGCCAGTGCCCTCTCCCCCGGCCCCTCTCGTGCTTTATCCCATTCAGTTGCTTTTGACACCCCTCATTGCTGGATTGAGGTGGCCGAACGTAGGCGTCGTTGGGCCCTCACATAAAAAAATTGATTCCGTGTATGGTATTATATCAATATTAAATTTTTGCCATTCTTATTTTTTGTTATCAATATTTTTCTTGCGTCATGCAACCATCATGCAACAGAAATTTTGTCTTATTTTTAAAGCAATGTTTTGCTGTGCTCCCTGTTACATCAACCCAACTGGGCAACTTCGCAATCCGACCCTCCCCCCCCCTCACCCCTTGTTGCCATCGTGCTTCTGTAGGCCACGGGGCTCCCCTCTACTCCTTCCTCCGGCAAATTGAGCGCTGTTCGATTGCAATCTACGGATTTGCTCACGTGTCCTTACAACGATTCGTGTCGGACCGGAAGGGAACAGCGAAACTAAAGGTGGAGGCTTTTCTAATTTTCACTCCGCGTAGAGCCTACTCTTTGGATGAGCCAATGAGTCGTACGGCTAGAGTTCAGAAAGGTCGCACTGGAATATATACTGAAAAGAACATAAAAGATAAAGATAAAACGATGCTCGTATATTTCTAACGTCTTTGGCGGCCACAAGAAGAATTACCAATTTCAACAGACGTGTCTGTGAGTGGACGAGGAACGAGATCTTTGACTATCCGAGGTGTGTCAATATATCCTTTCGTCTACTGCTTACATTGTCTTGTTCCGTGCACGCGACCTAGTATCGAAACATCAGCGCCCCCTTTGCATGTCATTAGGAAAATTCCCACAATTTCGTGTATGCGGTGGCCTGTGGCGCTCGTGCCATTGATTTGTTATCCGAGATCGTGTGTCCAACTGACCAGAAATTGGTATGTAAATTTTCAAAATTATTCCAGATTGTGTCGGCGATAGCTTTGTGTCCTTGTCGTAATCGGGAGAAATTGGTGCGGGAAAAAAATGCTATCAATTGATATTTTCTCCCTGTAGCGCTAGGGATATACTGATTAATTAAAAGCCGTTTCCCTTCAGAATTCATGGTACAACTGTCACAAAAATGAACGAAATTATTATCAACAAACTAGTCGATTGATAAATAGATTAATTTAAAAACCTTTCTCATCGAACATGAAATATGGAATGAAATTCTGAATCCCATGTTTTAGAATTTACGAATTCTGCTGTCGAAACAAAATGTTTGTTGCATGTGCAGGGCTCTCTTTAAATATGGTCATTTTTTGTTGTCAATTTTTTTTAATGTTGTTCTTTTAATGGTTTGAGGTAGATTTTCTCCAATCTGTCCGAGGGTTGTCAAATTTCCCAGATTACCCAGAGGGTCACATGATGTTACAGCATGTTTTCATAATGGACGTTTGACCAACCAAACTATGGAGAATGGGGGAGATAGAGAATCGAGAAGGAGCCGGAGAACTGGACGGAGCACAGAAATATGGAGAATGACTGACCATAAGATGGAAATAAAGATAAGTCGGCGGCAAAGAAGTACGTCGAATATCTAATGGCGCATTGATACTGATGGCTCCCACTTTTTACGGTCAACCCGCACTCCCCTCGGTCAACGATCAACGTGAGCTCTTCTGCCATCGACATAAGACAAGTTGGGTTCGATAGCTACGCGATCTTGATTTCCCAAAAAAATACAGCGCATAGTACCTTGCACTATAGAACCACTGTAGAACCTTCCACTATACTTGGAAACGCGTAGACAATGTACAGTATGTTTATGTATTTCTTCCAACAAACTAAAAAGTCAGTATGTTACCAATATAATTTCTTGAAAATGCATGGCGGACTCCCGCGATACATTTTTCGTTCCAAGAGTGCGCAAAAATACTAAATATTTTTTACGGACCTTAATGTTAACAAATATGATTTATACGCTCTAGACCATGAACCTTTTACATTAAACAATAATTAGACAGAAAACTAAATTATTTTTTGCATAATTTCGTGTAATAAATAGTTGCACAGGCATTTCACGCTGTTCCAACTCCACGCCAAGCCTTATACATGTGTACATCGTTGTCTAACTTTCCTTACAGTCGGAAATTGTGTCAGCTGACAATCAATTTCTCTAACTGTAACACTCAGTTTTCCCATATACCCATATTCAATGATATCCAAGTGAGAAGAAGGAAATAACACGATCGGATATGGTTGGAATGCGTTTGGTGACGTCTGCCAATTCTAGCACATCGATAGTATTCGAGACTTCGAGTCTTTTTCTGTGACTGTCCGGCCGTTGCAGCCGAGATTAAAAGTTCCCACACTGATGAGAATAGGTTTTGCGCCGCGTACAGACCTAACGGCGTACGTTGGTGGATATTCGATCACGCAGTCGCTACAAGCGCATTACGGGCTTATCTGCACCGTTGGATCTTCCATTTCAATTTGGTTCTGATTCGGCCGCTGGGAGCGCCCCCTGCGTGGGACGGACGAGCCAAGTAGTGATGGGCTAACGTACATGTCCATCCTCCTGAGCCCATCCGAGCGCTAACCAAGATTTTTTGCTTTTAGAACACTAGGTGAAGGGTTTTCTTGTCGAATGTTATGTCAATACAGGTACCACTAGAGACTTCTCCTAGTTTGTCTTTGTTCCATTTACTCGATTTTTATTTTAATTTCTAAAGGGAATGTCTGATTGATGTTCTTGATGTCAATATACAAAAATGAAGAATGAAATTTAAAAAAAGTTAAATCTGAAGCAAATCACAATGACTTTGAAGATGGTCGAAATGTGTCGTAGAAGATTTGGAAGGTTATTCGTATTCACGTACAGAATAATTATTTTTGTTCAAAGTGATAATTGCACATTATTTTTTTTTTTTGTGGTGAAATTCCCCTTACTGAGTGAATATCACTGCATGAGATTATGTACCCTTCGGGTTAACTATAGGTCATAATGAAAGATGCTAACCAAGGGGCGCGTCACTTGTCTATTAGCTACCGGTACTTTATGCTGAAAAGAAGTTTATCATTTTGTTTCAGCAGTGCCAACTTTTGATTTTTTACGTAAGTTAAAACGATGGCTGCCTCCCTTGCTGCTCGCTTTCACGTGCACTCTATCGACTCATCAGGTCTTTGGAAGAGATGCGGTTCTCCATCACGTTATAGGCGGCAGCGGTGCTGTAAAGACGTGCCCCCGTTCAATCACTATCTGTGTCTCCATCGACCATTAGAGGGTCGCTGGAGAGCACGGCATTGTATCTTCACCCGATTACGCCATCAGAGATCCACACGCACACTCGCACATGGACGGGCAATGGTGCAACAGAGATTTTTCTCTTCTCCAAGCGCTTTTATCTATATAATCATTAGGCAAAAATCGAACCAGCACTGTGTGTGTTTGGTCCAATCTCCAGTTTTTCCAATGAGATAAAAGGGTAGAGTTCTGATCCGGGTGGATCTCCTCGTCGCCTCGTCGACGCCTTGTCGACAACACAAACGTCGAGCGTAGAGAGGCTACAATTAATTACCTGCAAGCGCTACGGTCCACAATGGCTTCACACATTCGAAACGCAAATGGAAAAAAAAAATATGCCCAATTGGTTCGAGATTTATTTTAATACACATGTATATATCTTCCTTGAAGTACAAATAATATTTAATAGTGGGTTAGGACGTCTATAAATCAAAACGAGAAGGTACTCCCGGCGCAGTACAAAGAATAAAAAATATTCAGTTTAAGTACCGATTATTTTGTTTTAGTCTTTAGTCTTTACTTCGCAAAATAAAAGTTTTAAAACTTTTTTTTTGCGTGTTTCTAAAGTGCTAATGATGCGTATTTATTTGTACTTACACCAAACTTTGAGCAAAAAAATTATATTTCGATAGAGAAATGTCCCTTTGATAAAAAAATTGTGTCCCTTTAATTTTATATTTTTTATAGCCTATTTTTTGTTAATTTTACCAAATCAGTAGAGAATGTCTCCTCCATCCTACTTCCATGTTGGTTGTCGGAGAAAAAATTAGCTGCTTCTATTTTCTACACTCTCACATCTTTACTCTCGCCTATCTGCTATCCGGAATCCGTTTGCGTTTGCAGTATACAGTCTAATTACTAGGCCATTTGCCACCGCCAGCGCTCCTGGATGGCCTACCAGGGATTTGAATTCAATTACATGTCGAGCACTCTGACGGCCATTCATCACCACCTCCTCCGTGTCGCGCCCCAGCATCAACTGCGACGCGCGCGCCACCTACCGAAACAAACATCTCGCTCTGGGTGTGTATAGAGATCGAGACGCGGCAACAATTCAATCGGCATTGGCCAAACAACAACAAATGGGAATTATAGCTAGGGTCGGTTCGAATAGGTCTTGCGAGATCTCTGATCCTCCAGAGACCTGGGAAACAATGGTTGTCTTTTCCGACCAAAAAAAAAAACGTTCCGCGCTTCGTTTTCCGATGGAGGGGCGCGTTTTAAATTAAATAAAATCAATCAATAGGTTCGAGGGTTTTTCGTTAATTGCAATTTCAAATTCATCATGAAGCAAGCTACTGCAGCGGAGTTTAAATGTTGTTCTCCAAAGTTGATTTATATGTGTTTTTATAATTTGGAACTATTTTGATGTGAAACACAGTTCAGAAAAGTTTCGGGTTATATGTGAGTCTTAAGAAAAAATGAAAAAATTATTATTATTTTTTTTTTTTTGCAAAGGAACTGGTATTTACCCGTGCATTGTGTGATTGCTGAAACATAAACGACAGGGGTAGCAACAAGGAATTGTGATATCAAAGTCCGGGAAATATTTGACAAACAAAAAAGCTATATGCACAAGATACAAGTAAAATAATAATATTTTATAAATTTTAATAAGAATCCGCGCATGTATTTTATTTTGTTATTTATATGAGTGCACCTTGCAGCAACCTTATGTATATAGGCTGTCGTATTATTTTGTAGCTGCGGTTTCTCAAAAGGTAGTTTACCAGAAATGTGTTCTTAAACTGATTAATTTAATTATTATTTTTTTATTCGGGTGGTTAGGATAGTATTTGATATTAAAAATTTCAGGATTTGCCAGAGCTTTGAGCGTAAATTGGACTGTTTTAATTGTTTAGGTTTTTCGGTAAAAAGCAAGAATGTGTATAAAAATAGCGTTTTTATCTTTCGTTTACAATAATAACATGACATAGTGCATATTGCTCGCTATTTACATAATTACGTTCGCTATTTTTTAAATAATTTATCAGTTCAAAATATTTTTGATATATAAAAATGAACGCATAGTAAAATATAAATTTCAGACTTTTATCTCATCGGAACACTAAAGAAAAACAATTCAGCAAATAAATAGTTTTCTGCAGGGTTAATAAGTAAATTTACTGCAGGGCAAATGAATGAATTTACTGCATGATAATTCAGATGTAAAAAAGCTCTACTCAATGTTTAAGAGCCAACAGATCCGCAGCGATCAGACGCTCAACTCACAAAACAAAAGGAGGAAGGACTAGCAAAAGTAATCCAAAACCACCCTAAAAATCCTGGTTAAATGACCATGTTAAATTTCAAGTTGATGAAGATGTTAAGGATACTTACCAACGCGTTCGACTCAAAACCTCCCTAGGGGTAATTGGAAAATTGACCTAGTCTAGGTTTCTGACCATAGTAGGGAACCCTAACGTGTACCTGGCATCGTACAGAGACGGGTCTCTGGGCTTTAATTCTTGTACGAAAGATGATGGTACGAAATTTTCTCGCCCAAAAAATTTCGAGCAGTATTGTCCTAGAATCGAACCCGCGACGACGGACATAAAAGGCAAGAACGCAATCCACTAATCCACATATACTTCCTCATGCTCAGTTTTATTTTCAAATGGAAAACAACGCAAGAGGATCGCCACGTTGACGCTATTGCACAGCTTCACAGCATCGATCTTAGTTTCCGATTCCACCAACGTACCAACTCCGCTTTTCCAAAAAAAAAAAAAAAACGCTTCGTCCCTGAAACTACCCCACCCCCACCATTCCATCAGCCTTACTATCGCCAACTATCCCTTCAACGTGTCCATCTCCCCTCCCCCAACTCCTCCACTTCGCACTCACCCTTATACAAACACACACTCGTATATACATTCTGGCCGGGGAAAACCCATTTCGCCTATGGATACGTGGTCCCCGATCGCCAAATAAATCATGTTTATCATTGAAACGCTTCCATTGTAATTTTACTTTTATTTAATCCCGACAAATCTGTCATTTGCCTCGGGGCCTAGCGGAGAGAGAGAGAGAGAGAGAGAGAAGTTAGAGCGAACGCGTCCCGTTCGAGATCTTCTCCTGAGCGGGCTCTTTGTATGCTGTCCGCCCACTTAGATCAGCGGCTAATGGTGTTTTCGCGGACGGCCAAAGGCGGAGGAGGACCACTGGTCAAGGGAGAGAGAGAGAGAGAGAGAGAGAAGCGGTCAGTGTGCGCTCTCGGCATGCTGATAAGGAGACCGCAGTAAGTCCGAGTCAATCCCCAGAGTTGTCTCGTTGGATGACCTTCTTTTCTTCGCCGGTTCTGCTCGGATCTCCCCTTCTTCCTCCGCCCCACTACGTCACCCCCCCCCCTCCCGGCACCAACATGACTACCACCACCACCACCCTTGACTTCGATCCAGCGTCGGTCAGTCGTTGTCCGTGTTCCTCAGGGCAATTATTTGTCCTCCTTAGAACCTTGGAAAAATTGTTTTCCATAAGTATGCATTTTAATTTTTTGGCACATCATGTGCAGGTAATAGTCTGACTCAACAACAACCGTATGCCAATTACTCGAATTTTTTTCATAATTTCCGGCCGACTGACCATTTTAAAAATTCACCAGGTGAATGCTGAATTGCATTCTACTCTAAGTTAGCTCATTGGTTGCGATCGATCGATCAAAGTGATTGATGATCGGACAAATGGGTCAATTGCTCTACTTCTTAAGTGCACACCTAAAAATATAGCATATATAGCATGCCCGAAAATTTTATTTATACATCGTTTCGGTTATTATTTTCTAATTATTTTTTGCTGATGGGTTTTTTATTAATCCCGAATCTCTTGAACGCAATAGCCTTGCCATAAGTCGGCTGCTCTGCCGTATTTTGGGCATACATTTTTCGGCAAAATTGTCAACATGTACGTGGATATTATTAATTTAAGGCAAGAAATTGTTAACATATACAGTGTATTCCAATACCATTTTTTTCTTACTGTGATATATAATGTACATTTTAATATTGGGTGTCCATTTAAATTGAATTGCATGTGTATATGACATGCTGTGCGGTGAATTGAACTCTGTTCTCAAAATTCTAGCGCCTTTTAAGCTTAGCTTTGATGTCAACAGTTGGAGCTAAGAATAATATTTTCCTTCTTTCTAGTTTTGCTATGTGCATGTATTTACATATTTTGTAATCAGGCACTCAAGCAGCTAAAAATTCAGGTTTGCGGTAACATTTTTGCTCACTCCCATTTCTTGCGAAGGTAGGCGCTGTGACGTGTTTGTAATTAATGAATCCACGAATGACGGGCCAATAATTCATTAAGATGGGCTGCTCAGCCTTTAGATTTGGTTTGGGGGGTCAGAGACGAGAGAATAATTTTTTTAGGCACGTAATTTGTGGCGACCACACCGGACGGCAAGAATCGGCTATTGATTCGAGCATCGTCGTCAGATTCAATTTGTTCCTCCGACAGGAAATAATCGTGCGGGTAGAGGAGTAATTGATCAAGCGCTGCACGCTAGCTGGACGGTTATCTGGGGGTTATGTTGCAAGGTGGACTTTAATCACTCTTCAGGTATTTCTCTAAAAGTTCATCTATGAGCGCGTTGCACTTCTCAACGCCACTGTTTCGTAGCAATTCACCAATATTCGACATATGAAATCACTTCACAGTAAATTACTGTAAAACTGCTACTAACGTTTGTTTGTTCATCATTTCGCATTGTGTTGCGAT
This sequence comes from Melogona broelemanni, assembly GCA_033995665.1. Classification (NCBI taxonomy): domain Eukaryota; kingdom Metazoa; phylum Arthropoda; class Diplopoda; order Chordeumatida; family Chordeumatidae; genus Melogona; species Melogona broelemanni. The sequence goes on along the minus strand of JAUJYS010003552.1, from coordinate 1,226 downwards.
CTCGTTTATCTTCATCCCGCACGGTCCTGCGTTCTCATATTTTGGCTTTTTGCATCTGGTAGATTGAACGCCCCCAGCTGCAAGAGTAAGAAAGTTCCTAATGAATTTGGAGCTGACAAACAGAATGAATAGATGCAGCGCTGAGAATTGATGAGTAATGGCAAATATAGAGTCAATTATGTTTGTTAGAAAACTACGTGCGTCTTTAAACTATAATTAGTGTAATACCTTGGAGATTGTTACCTTAGCGCAAAAAAACCTGCGCACAATTAATCATCATTATTTTAGAACCACGGGTCTGTTGGGTTTCGCTGACCAACCACGCCTACTCGTGTATCGAAACGGGGATTCTTGACCGGCGTGGCCGAAAAGCAACGTGTATATTTTGGACACGACAAATTGAAAAATAATAACAACAAATAGTACTCGAGGCCAGACGGAATGCACACTGAATTTTCGGTTTTATTATTTTAACAAAAAAATAACAGCATTAAAACAAAGTATTCGTTTTGGGTTTGTCGTTTGGGTTCGTTTGTGGCAAAATCAATTTTCGTTATTGAATCGGAGCAAAACGAATTCAAAAATACTGTAATTCAAAGAATATAAACACATTGTAAAATCAGATGATTAGATTGCTACAGTAATTAAATGTTGGCATTCGATGTCGTTAATTTAGTAGATGTTATCCACCAATGTCGATCTCGTTATTAATTTAGTTCCTATGTTCATAAACTGTTCAATACGTACAAATAACTTTGAGAATATTCCACAACTGATGTGGGACACTAATAATAATAATAATAAATAATAATAGTAATAAATAATATGATAATATATCTAATTTTATCATTACACATAAAAACAGAAAGTTGACGAATAAATATTTTAAGAAAAAAATTAAACAGCACAGGAATGGCCCAAGTCAGGAAAGGATTATAGATAAAAGCTACTGTTACATTTTGCTTGCAATTTTTTCAACCAAAGAATTTTTTTTTTTTTTTTCAAATCACCGTAGTGCCTAGTGCACTACAGGATTACTGCACCATCGTGTCTCTATGAAAATATGTGAGGGGAAAGGAAGGGGTTTGGCAGCTGGAATAGCCAGGCTGCAGGATCCACCCTTAAGCTCTGGACTCCTTAATGGAAGCCCAGGGGTGACGCCAGTACCACAGGATCGAATAAACGAAAGCCTGTGCCGGGAATTGAACCCGGGACCACCCGCTCAG
>JAUJYS010003551.1:0-12950 GCA_033995665.1 Melogona broelemanni | reverse complement strand
CAGCTGGAATAGCCAGGCTGCAGGATCCACCCCTAAGCTCTGGACTCCCTAATGGAAGCTCAGGGATGACGCCAGTATCCCAGGCTAATGAATATACGAAAGCCTGCGCCGGGAATCGAACCTGGGACCGTCGGCTTCGTAGGATGTTGCCATACCCACTGAGCCATCGTTACGTACATAATTAAATATACTCTGTTGTCTACAATGTCACCAGACAGTCCTGCTTGTATATCAAAGTGGTAATGCCAAATTATCATGCGTGACTGTACTCACCTATTGAAGGTCACATCTCCGTTGGCCAAATCGGCGTGAACCAGCTTGTGGTTAAAGTGGCAGGTAACGTTTGAGTACTTGTCAGTCTCTACAAACAGAATATTTTATAGTCACCATAATCGAAGAACAAGTATTGTAAAATAAGGAGCGAGGTTAAAATTACCGTCCAAAATTAGTTCGTTTAGAAACCTTCTTCCGACAGAGAAGATGCACTGCAAATTAATTTTTTAAAAACTTGTTAATATAATAAGTGATTATACGGACGAATTATTTTAGCTCTTATATTTCATCTCAAAATAATTATTTAATCGAGCAAGTTTTTGCAAGCGTCATTCAATAGCGATTCATCAACAATTATTCGAGTATTTATTATGTCTGTAATTAAAAAACATTCTTAGGATAAGCTTTTTTAATCAAGATACGAGCAGAAACGAATTCGCTCGTTAGCTCATTTATTCGCTTTAAATTAAAACAAGTTAATCGACTTTCGAGCAGTTTTAAACAAACATTTAAACAGTAATTAGTTAATTAATGATTCAAATTTTCAATATCAAAAATGATTCAAAAATAAAAATGCGCGCGCCTTTCGGCTAGGTATTTCATAAAGGTATCATTTATAATTTGATATTCACCTGACTTTTGGTGCCATATGGAATGCGGTGTAGCTTTCCGTCTAGATCGTGGATCATCCTGGCGTACATGGGGATTCCGTGAGCCAGAATTTTCTCCCCGAGGCCCACATCCTGCAGAGCGGTAAGCCCTCTCACGGACAGAGACAAGTTGATGCTCTTACCCCTCACATGCTCGGTTTGCCGGATATCTTTGAGGACAAATGGATTTAGAAGCAATGGAAGTCAGACAACGAAAGTCATAAAATATATACGAAAATAGACGAGGTCAGTAAAAATAGGCAGTTTTAATTTTATAATTTGGACGTCAGACCAAAAAACTTTTTGCTATTTAAATAGAAAATGCGTCCAAATTTAAATAACCTGGTCGATACTCGAACAGATCCACCGTGAAACCTCGCTTCGCCAAAAAACAGGCATTCAGCGATCCAACCTAAAAGAAACAGAAAGCATTTTTATCAGTATTCAATTTTGCAACATGCCACTCTTGGATTACAATTGCACCACAATGGACCACAATTGGTTGTGCGATTATATAATTGAACAAGTATATATTGATATTTTCGACTGTTGAGGGACATGCCTGCAGTAGTCAATATTTTTATGTATTTCCTTCTATTATGCCACTCTCAGTTCGTATTTTTTCGGCGCTGTACCGAACCCGTTTCTCTATTCGTCCTAACTCCTTGACATCAAAGACAGGTTTTCTAATATTCAGTTATGAAAGAGCATGCTTGCTCGTTAATGTTTTATATTCTCTGCCCGATACGTTCAATTCTATGTAATTCTCATCGATATCCCACAATTAATCGAATTCAATCGTCGTCCGAATGCGAACTGCCAAAAAAAAGTTGTTCGACAATGCAGGGCGTAATCCAAGGCTAGATCTTCAGCTCCGATGAACTGAATGATCGATTGCTTTAGATGTGTGAAACCCTAAAAGAATTTGAAACCGTACAAAAGAACGAAGAAAAAAAAATGGGCTGACGACGCATGCACCGTTAAGTTAAATGCAGAAGCCTGACAAGCAAACACGCTGGAAGGGAACAAAAAAAAAACTGGCTATCCTTGTGCCGTTTTTATGATCATCCGCTATCGTGTTTCACTAGGTTTGCTAATGTTTCAGATGAACGTTCGTCCAGGTGTTTAGCGACACTGGGAGACAAGTAATAAATAGCTTGTTTTATTAAATAACGCATTTATGATTTAGCCCTGTCGACAAATTAATTAGCAGTCACATCAAACAAATTATTTATCTTATCGACAAAATATTGACCTTACTGTGGGTTAGTGGCAAACTTGAATTTTTAGTTAAGTTTGCGCTTTTATATTTTAATTGTTAATTTAAAAACCATTACAGTTCGGCCCTTTTAATATTTTTTTTCCAAGATTAAATTTTATTTAATGCAAACCGTGGATTCCAGAATTTATTCAATTGCCGGCGATACAATACAGCTAATGCTATCTGGCAAGTTATAAACAAGATAGCCGCTAAATTTGAAACGAGATGGCCGCCAAATTAGAAACAAATTATTGTTTATTTTTTTTAAATCACCGTAGTGCCTAGTGCACTAGGATAACCGCAGATGACACGCAGATGAAACTAAAATGGCCGCAGCCACTAAGCGAATTGGTGTCAAATTAGGAAATGTGAGAATCCGATATTGAGAAATAGTTGTCAGTCGAGTAATGTCACCTAGCGGTCAAAATTGATCAGACTACTGCAGTATAGAGTTTCCTGTCCATCGCGATGCACTGTCACCATTAAGGAAATAAACTATTTGTGTCGTCGTAGTTGATGATGTGTATTGCTGGCACATTTAAAATAAGTGAGTGCCAACTTTAAAAAAGGAAATTCATTTTTAAAAAGAAACCAATTTAAAAAAAAGTGGAGTCCAACCTAATTAAAATGAACATCGGAATCAAATAATTTTTTGTCGGCCTCGGTCCTGTTAACCGACTTTACTTGAAATGACCAGCGAGCAAATTTAATGTGGCAAGAAAGGATGCATATTGCGCCCGCTTGTTTACAAATGCGGTTCCAATGTTCACTTGGATTATTATTGACACCAATTTTAAAAACTATCGCAGTTCTGCTTCCGTTTGCTCTGATAACTAATTCCCCTAACTCTGCAAACAAGGGGACTTTTGTGATCCCCCATACAAGATCACTGAGACCATTTACATTTTAAGACCATTTAGACTTAACTTTTTGCTAAATTTATATAGCTCTAAAACAGAAAATATAATTTAAAAAATATATATATATATATATAAATTGTAAATAAAAGTTGAGGCAACAGGCGACTTTTGTGAAGCGTCATTTTCAAATCTACACCTGTTCCGCTTAAACAAAATTAGCAATTGAAAATTACATGATTTAAACAGACTCACCAGGCCTCCTCCAACGATGACAACTCTGTTGGGCTTTTTGGCATGACCATTTACGCTAGAATTATTCATTGTTTTAAGTTTAACCGAACCGGTAGGAGTGCGCTTCTCGATTCTACTCACGGAGTACTGCACGATTATATATGGAAGTTCTTTGCTTGGTGGCGAAGGTAGCGAGAAAATAGGCGTTGAATGAGCGTGATGATCAACGTACAACAGACTGCGCACAGATAGAACGCAAACACATTTGCTCGAAGCAATCTAATGAGAAGGCCAGAAAACAGTCAGGGTGACGTTTCGCGAGCACAAATGCAAAGCAAGTTCACTAGGGTTTCTTCAAGATCATTGCGCGTCAGCAACTTTTCGAGAGGCAGATTTTCATATAAAAAGTCTATTATTATAAAGCAACCTATAGTCACGTAGTCAAAATTATAAGTTAAAGTCACTGGGAAATACTGGGTAAAATACGTAACACTGCAATTATACGTAAATCGCCAGAATGCTCTGAGCGGCGATCACATTAATCTAAATCTAAATAAAATATGCTAAATCAAAGCAAACTTAAGCCAAATTGAATTAATTAAAACGTAAAAAAGCGATCAACCGTAAATTTACCGCGCCGTGTCACCCACATTTAACTTTTATAACATTCTATAAAAGGCCACATTTAACATCGGCAAAATATTGCATATTTTTTAATAAAAATATAAGTTTTCAAAAAGTAGACCGATCCAAAAACAAAAATGGACAACAGTTGTCGAACGAGCCCAAAAAAATCAAAATTAAACTATTTCTTTTCTCCAAAAACATTATATCAGGTAAAAAAACGAGTAAATTTCAAAAGGCAGGATATGGTGACGTCACCAAGTCTGCCGCACGGCCTTGCATCTGGCAGTGTTGATTAACCACAAGAAACTTTGCAAGACACACAGGACAGCCCTAATCATGTCATGTCTCCAGTCGTGTCCTGGTTTTTATCGTTTTATTTTTACTAATCATGTCAGTTTGCGAAATCCCGAAAATAGTATTTTACCTAGCACGTACGTGAGTTTCTACATTTCATTAGCAAACAAATTAATTATACAAATGTCCAAGCAGTGGTCTACTATGTATTCGCTTTAGTGTCAATTCACAATTCAATCGGGTACCAACGAGCTTAATTTAAAATTTAAAAAGATAAATCTGTACCAATGCAAATTTGATGTAGTTTGAAATATAAATTCCCCCAACAGTATTCCATTTAATTAAATTGTGAACTCTACTGAGATAAAATCATGCGGGCAAGCACTCCGAATGTATATTTAGTCATCATTTATTTGATAATACAAATATGTTATTACGGTAACTGTATAAACTTGAATATCATATTCGCAAAAATAAATTGTGTAAATAATCATGTTAAAATACCAGATGTCGAAAAATTAATCACTTTATTTTTGTTTGTAAATTTATTCAAAGCGTACAAATTTTTAGAACATGCGGTGATTGAATAAGATCACTACATCATTCGCTCATGTTTTTACATTATGCAAAGAAAAGCGTAATCGTATTTTTTTTTTAAATCTCAATTTTAGACTTTGTAAAATTATGAAAAATTTATAAACTTGGGTGGTCAGGTTACCCATTCCCTCTAAGGTCATGTAAAATATATAGCTGCATAAAATATTTATCTACAACTCTTGCAATACACACTATGCACTGTGAAAGAGTATCCAAGATTCTTTCAAAATTTATTTTCGATATATCGTCGATGATTGCCTCGAATAATAGCGTAACCTGTGGCCTAAGCTCGAAGGATATGGCCTATATATATGTACAAGAAGAAGAAAAAAAAACACCTGCGTAATAGTAAAACGTTAGATACGGTCAAAATATATACAAATGTAAAAAATAAATGGTACACACACAAACAGAATAACAGTTCACTGGACGGCATTCTTAAAACAGTTTCTCGGTAGCGCGGAGTCACCGATAAGAGTATAAATGCAATTGAGATGGGGGAAGGGTCGATTGTTGTGGCTGGAAAATATTGCCCCTTTGGAATTCTCAGTCGCGCGAGTTCCCCACAAACTGAGTGTTTAAAAAAATATTGAACAGGTGTTTCGGGAGAGTTGAATATTGCAGGACTGTCGTAATAACATGATTCGTTTTTACCGTACTATATAGCAATGAGCGAATTGATACGATCGCGCTAAACTAAACGGGGTGACAAATTGAATAAAAATAAATTAGCTGCGCAATTTGTAAAATGAGTAAGGAGACTAACAAATTAATCTCAACGGTAATCAAATGTTCATCTCTGGTAAAATTGGCATAAACATTACGTAATATACACATGTGTATTTTGAGAAAACCCGGTAATGGCATATCATTTTAATACAAGAACTACATCTGTAAGCATCGACTTTAAAAACATAATCTATTTTGCATTCGCCAAAGTTAAAAATTGTTGAACATTTAAGTATTGTTTCACTCGTTAAAACGAATCAGTCGTCGTCGAATTTGTTGCATCATGATAATTTTTTAAATTCCAATCACTGCAGCAAATATCACTACAGAAGATTCTGTACTTTTCGTGTTGCTTTGGCTATGAGGCACAACATTTTCACCAGTACCCCGGGATTGAATAAACGAGAGCCCGCGCCGGGAATCAAACTCGGGACCGCCGCACCACAGCCGACTGGGCTACGACGAGCCATACAATTGACTGCACTATCCGTTAAAAAAATTAAATGTGACGACAATTTTAATTCCGTCCTCCCATTGTTGACACATATTGAATGTAACCGAATTTGCAGAGCGATATGCGTATGTACAACACCCCAATATCTCAATTCGCACACTGCTATACAGCGACAGTTCATTTAAGTAAATACGATTCTCAACTGTAACGGCGGTATAAAAAAAATTGTAAGTAGCCGCGCAAATCAGCAAGGGCTGTGTCGGAACGCTCTCATCAGAGGCACCAGGAGGCTGGGTGGACCCGCCTGTCTGAGAAACGGGTGCTGTAGCAATTCGAACGCGGTGGCCCGCTGGGCCGGGTCACGGATCAACATCTTCTCCAGGAAACCCTGTAGCCTGGGCGACACCTGAAAAAACGGATAGAAGAGGCGACCAAGTGGTGTCAGACGAGAGAACGAAAAACGTTGGGTTACGAAAGCGGGATTTTGATAGAATTCGGGGTATTCTGGATTGTACCTTTTGATTGTTCTTTAATTTGGGGGGCGGCATGTCACGGATTCGTCGCATGGCTTGGAGCGGCGGTTCGTTGAAGAAGGGTGGTTCACCGTCTACCATTTCAATCACCTAGAAACACAGTTTTCAAATTTGCATTATTAGGGAAAAACACACAGTAATGGAAACGAATATGATAGAAGATATAACATGTTTAAGTTTCTTTAACATTCCTTGATCAAAATAAAAACTTCCCCTGACCAAAATTAAATTTTTCACCGTTTTTTTCGAGAAGAACGAAATTAAAAAAGCAAAAATTAAAAAAGCAAGAATTTTTTTCTGACTTTTTACTGACTTTTTGGTCCACGGTTTCCCACGGTTAAATGTTTCTCCTTAACTTTTAATGTGAGTATGAACCCCATATATTATTTCATGAAGAGCGTATTATGGTTTTTAAAAAATTGCATGAGCAAAATTTAATATTTTAAAGATCATTCTTCTCTGGCTAACTTTTTAAATAATGTTCAGTTCAAAAGTAGACAATACTCTTCGTCAATCTTTAATCAATTTCTTAAAACTGATTTTAAAAAATGATCAAATTCTGTTTACCATTATTCCAAGTGACCACACGTCCGCTTCCGGACCGTAGGGAAGTCGGGAGATAACCTCGGGAGCCATCCAGTAAGGTGTTCCGACCAGAGACTTGCGCTTGGCCAGCTCGCTCGACACTTGCGCACAGAAACCGAAATCTGACAGTTTGACCTGGTTGAATAAAAAAAAATGGCGTTAAGAACGGTTGGTCGAACACTCAATAGACACAATCCTGACACTCAAATGGAAGCCGAACTCAATCGCACTGACCTTTCCGTCGCTGGCCAGCAAAATGGAATCCGACTTGATGTCTCGGTGAATCACCCCCTGGCTGTGCAAATAGGCCAGCGCCTTGAGACACTGTTTGCAAACGGTGGCGATTTGCTCCTCGTCCATTCTGGAGGAAAACAAACAAAATTTATAAACCAATCAAACATACGTTAAAAAATCCCAGTTCCCAATAAATTAGAACGAAAATTGCGGGCAGTTTCCTTATAGCCGACCAAATAAAATCAAAACGTCTCATATTGCAAATGCGAATTAATTGATGAACTGGACACTAAAACACAAATTATATAAATCATTTATTACATTAGCCATGATCACAGACAGTGACAAGAAATGACTCAGCATTGGTTTAGTAACGTCAACGCCATCACGCCTCAGGTCAAAAGAACGTTTATTCTGAAGGAACAGGACAATTTTAATTTACCTCGAGTGTGTGACAATGTCGGTGAGGGCGCCACCTTCCAGAAACTCCATTACAACCCACAGCTCATCGTTGACCAAGAAACTGTCGTACATCTCCACGATATTCGGATGATGATACTCCCTCATGATGACCACCTTGCACACGGAATAACAATGAGTTAAAGGTCGGTTCAAAATAATGATTTTTTTTTTCAGCAGGATAATCCAAATACTATGAAATTTTATAAATGTACCTCGTTGAATAGCAACTCCCGTCTCTGTTGTTTCCTCAGATCCATCTTTTTGACGGCCACCTGGCGTCCAGTGTTTCGCTCGGTGGCGATGCACACGATGCCGGTCGATCCCTCGCCGATCTTGATGAAATTGTCCAGATTCTCCCTCGGGTCACCGGGACTAACCACCATCTGTAGCGCCGCTCGAAACTAGCAGCAAAAAGAAACAATTATTGATTAGTAATACAAAAAACCCAACCGAATGAGGACTACGCCCAGCGTTGTCCTGTAAACAACAAATTATTTCATCTAACAGTTAATTCATTAATTTAACATGAAATTAAAAGCTCGTATTCTGCGGATGTATAAAGCTTAAGATGGAGTTCTACCGTCTAATTTCTAGCATGTCAAACATGGGTTATCGCGCTAGGAGAAATCATACATTCATTAATTTAGCACAACGTGTTGCTGACAAATTGGTGTTTCAACAAATTTTCCATAAATTGAAAAGCTTTATATGGCATAGTTTGACAAAATTAGAATTGCAATAGTTGCTTAGCCTCGTGATGCTCAGAATTTGTCTTGAATATCAATTTAGCACATTATTTCTACAGGAAGTTATGTGTGTGTCTACTCGATGATGCTGCGTTATTTGCCTGGCACGTCAAATATGTGCCAATTAAAACGCTTTCCAAGAACAAAAGCATTATTTAGCGTGACATTCTAGTTACAGGTTGACAGTCTCACCTGTTCGTGTGAGAGGCGTTGCTGCTCCTGGTGGTTGATGGCCGAGCCGACCGGCGACGAACCGTGAACGGCGGCCAACATGGACGCTGAGGGCGACGGCGAGGTGGGCACCGATTTTGGTCCTCCCGCTGCAGCCGCCGCCGAGGTCCCGGGCGGCCGTCCCTTGGCGTGGTCATGCGAGTGAGTGGAGGAGGACGAGGAGACCAACGACGGGGTGGTGGGCGAGTGCGGGTTGGCCTGGTTGCCGGGTTTTGGCGGCAGGAGTTGGTCCGGCGGTGGAGCATTGGAGGCGGCAGTGGGCGGCCGGAGTGGCACCGGGGTGGGGCCGTAGGGCGGCGAGTGAAGGCCTCCTGGCGAGACGCGACCGTGCCGCGACGCCTTGGCCGAGGAGGGCGAGTGCGAGCGGGCCGTGTGGTGGGACGCCCCGTCACCGCCGTTGCTCGTTCCTGGATGTTGAAAGAAAAAAAGGAACCTACCGTTAATAATAATAGTCACATGTCTATGCTAGTAATAAAATAACAATCTCTTTTTCAATCTTCATACTGAAAATAAAATAAAAAAACATTTGCCATGACTTTCCAAAATTTAACCTTGATTTAATTTGAACAAACAAGCACTAGGCATATTCCCTGACCAAAATTGGGTGTTTCATTGAAAAAATATTTTGTTTAAAAGCTTGCGGGTTTTTATTTTTAACTTTCCAGGCGAGTTTGAAATTATAATAAGCAACATAACAGATCTAAAACAATTTTCTCATTTTAAAAACAAGGAATTGTTGTCTTACCGTTGCTGGACGGGCCGTGCGGTGGCGGATTGTGATTGGGGTAGCCAGCCGCTAGAGGAAGCGACATCTTATTGCTGCCGCGCGACTGTTGGGTGCCGCGCTCGCGATCAAACTCCGCCTGGTGTTGGTCCGGATGTGCCCCGCCGCCCGCATCGTGGCCGCTGTAGCTCTGGTTGAGGGAGCCGTGACGGCTGCCACCGCCGGGTTGATGAAACGAGTGTCGACCCGGCTGGGGTTCGTGTTCCTGCACGGTGGCCGGCATCCGGCTCAGGTAGTCCTTGCGCATGAGCGGCGGACTCTCCTTGCGCAGCGAATTGGAGCGCGTCACGTTGATCTGGCGGCCGTTGTTGACGTTGTTGTTGCCGGGGGTCGGCGTCGTGCCGCGTACGACATTCTGCTTCGAGGGGGCGGACGACGGGACAACAAAATTAAAATCATTCCAAATGACAAAATGTATTGGCAAGGGAATAACATATGATTAGATGTTATCTGCTAATTTAACGGTATGAATAAAATGCAACAATTTTATCTCCCACATCACGTTGTATTTAAGGTTTTATTTTCTATTTTAAATTTGCCAAACATTAAAAAAATTAGCCAGCCCAGATGCTCACTAGTGGTCCTTAGAGTCAGTGGTCCTTAGAAACCAACTGCGATATTTTGCGCGTGTCATGCGAGCGTCCAACTCCCTAGAAAAAGGCGCTCATGCTTGGGAAGATAAGTGGAGCGACCACGGAGATAAAGGGACGACCACGCACAAGATGGCTGGACTGTATAAAGAGGTAAACCAAGATGTCACTCCGGGAGCTGCAAAGCAAGTACCGGTAATCGAATCGGCCCAGTTGGAGAGCATTTGTCCATGGCATCACCAGGAATCGGAAATGACTCGACAGATCATAACAACAAAAAAAAATAAAGTAATTTCTGAAGCAAAAGTAAAGCAGTTTGAGATATACATTTAATTTTTTTTTAAATATGATTTTTATGAATAATGCAAGTTCTCAATGAAAAATATATTGTGCAGTGGCGATGTAGTTCATAGGATTGTATCTTCTCTGCAATTGTAAAACTTTTTAATTCTAATGTTTAATTCTAAAAAAAATTGGGATTTTATATTTAAAAAAAAAAATCGTAGCGTTGCAAACACAGATTTTTTCTCCGTTACTTTGTCGTTAATTGTGAGCAAGCCATGCTCATGTTGTAATTATTTTAAAATCAGGCTGATATGTAAGATAATATGCGATGCCTCCACACTCAAGTTGATGGATGACAAGTTCCGCAGTTTGAAAACGCTCACCTTAAAATCGATAATCTCGGTCGGCGTGATGCTGGACGGGTCGATGATGGGCTTAGGTCGCTCGCGGTCAGCCCCAATCAGGCTGGCCCACTGGGGTGGAAGCCCCACGTAGCGACCCTCGCGCCGGTCAAAGCCCGTGTGCACCCGGTGCTCGAAGTTGGACGGCGCAGAGATGACCGGTTTTCTCTTCTTCTTGCCAAACATTTTCCCCTGCGGATGACACGAGACGGAAACAACAGGATTATAAACACGGCGGAAGCACGCAACAAAAGACGGCGCAGGACAGCCACAATGGATACTCGACTTAGGGAGAGACCAATTAGGATTCTATTGTCATATTGAGAAACGTTGCATTCAAACAGTGAGGGTGGGACAGTGAAATATGGCATCACTGAGAAATTGAAAGATTGGACTTTCCACGAGCATGTCATTTTGAAAATCATTCTGTTAAAACATTTTTTTTTTCTGTTTGGGTTGGGGCTGCTATTATGCCTCATTTTGTTGATTACGCGTCATCTTGAGGATTCTTTGGCTGAGTAGCCGATAATCTGTTGAATGATTGGAAATTGATTTCTAAAGAAAGCAAGGAGGAAGAAAACTGATTGTCCTATCTTGTTAACAACGACTTGTTTCAGTCCAACAAAGCCACTTCCTATCAATTCCCTCTCTCACTTATTCCTGTGTTGCTAAAGCAATGTACGAGAGGAAAATTTTCACCAGAACCCCGGGATCGAATAAACGAGAGTCCACGCCCGGAATCGAACCTGGGACCGCCGAACCGCAGCCGGTTACAAGACGGATTGACCCGCAATACCGCACTGACATTATTGAATGCATTTTAACCGATGTCGATTACGAAACCAAGAAATAACAAGAACACTTTTTCAGTGGCACGCTTTCGCTCGTGTTTAACGCTATGTGGCGGTGAACTGACTTGTTCGGTGCACATTGTTGATCTCGTTCAACGATCATTCACAGTAAAGCGAGTGAGAGTTGAGTTTCTCCAGTCGTAGATTGTAGATTGAAAAAAAAAAGGTGACGGGACACGCGAGCGCTGGTTAAAATCACGGAATTCACATCTCGGGAAACTTTCGATACCAGTCGACAGCTTCAGATTGAGCATTGGGAGAAACGGTGGCGTGCGTACGGCGTGAGCGCGCCCCGCCTCCGCTCGACCAGCGAAGCGGAACCACGCGGACAGGAAGTTTCAAATTTAATTCATTAGTTCCCGTGCGCGCAATCCCCACCGCGTGATTCATATTCCTCGGGAGATGGATATTGCGCAAAGAGCGAGTTGAACAGAAAAAGAAAGAAAAAAAAAGGCGACGACACCCACCCTCCTTCAACTAACTGCTTAGGAAGTCGACGCCTACATTACGGCTTATTAAACAATCGCATCTGACAGAGAGAAACTTGATTGGGGGTGTGCGTGGCGGCGCGTGCGGTGGGGATGTGCGCCGGCCCACCGCCAGCGAGTTTTTACGTCGAGAGTGGTAATTTGACAGGTGGGGGAGCAAGCCTGAAATTACGAGCCGAACTTGGTCAGGAGCTACGGAAGATCAGACGTAGGTTGGAAAGGTCTCGGACCGGTAGTCGCGTGCCCCCCTGTGGACCATAGCGGCATAGCAATCAATTATTTTTGTTGCAAATGCCACAATTTACGATTTTCATCAATTGCATCACGTGCAGTACATGTAAGGGGGTTCTATGCTACGCTTCCAAACAGACATCGTAAATGGGATGCTAGAGATTTCGCTACATGTTCGGTATAAACGTATCAATTGCGATCGAATTTCAGGTTCAAAAAGGCGGCTAGATAGACGGATTTTCAGCGTTCAGGGATTATATCAACAGACTAATCTCCATAAAACATTGTGAAAAATGAGGAGGGCGATATTTGAATATGCTGCCACGCAACCTCATTAATGTAAATTTCAGATTTGTTACCGGTAGTACGTTTAAGGGGCACAACTACGCGTAACTCACAAGATGGAGCAGAAAATACGGTATACCTACCTAACCTAACCTAACCGTAGAAACATGGTTGGTAAGGTTAGGTTAGGTAGGTTAGGTTAGGTAAACCGTATGACGTCAGAGCCTGTCTACCGTATTTTCTGCTCCTTCTTGTGAGTTACGCGTAG
>JAUJYS010003550.1:0-12952 GCA_033995665.1 Melogona broelemanni | reverse complement strand
ATTTTACCGTAACATCGTAGTAAATTGCATTATAAGTTTAACCGTTTGTATGCTTCTCGTTTCTCGTCAACCATATTTCAACGTGTTAAAGTTGCCGTCCCGTCTCCTACATGGTCTAGGTTATACTTATTTTATTCTATGTTTATCAAACGGCTCCTATGTTTTCTTTGCATCTTCAAAATGTATATCTTAATCAAACTAAAAATGTAAATGTTGGTGTCATAAGAGGTCCTTTTGGCAAATAAACATAAATCTCATTCGGCATTTTAGATCACGTACTAAGAGGAAACTTTATAACTATAGACGTCTGAAAAAATATTTCATACACTTCGGAAAACTTTACGACGAAATTAACCTACAATCTAATTTGAAAAGGCGTATAGCACCGGGAAGGAAAGTTATGTCTGGTTTGGCACCTATAAAAATAAATAACGACTGACAGGGTCAGACTAATTCAGGATTGTGCTGGCAATAGTCATCCCAGTGATGCTGTATGGATGTGAAACCTGGGTCATCAGGCAGAGTGAAAGAATGAAAATAGAATTATTCGAACTTTCGTGGAGACAGCTGTTCCGTGTATGGAATTATGCATGGAAGAATAAAGGACTACAGAAATAGAGGAAGACTATATGAATGGACAGTGTCAAGCGAGCACATGATTAAAATAACAACAGTTGCCAAAGATAGTGCTTGATCGGTAAACTTGGATAGCATTTATTCACAGGGTTACCAGAGGCAGTAACGATTTAAAACACACACGTCATTCACTAATAGCTACCTTTATACCAAAAGCAACGATTTAAAAGTGATTCGGAAACATGCAACAAGTGTCATTATGTTTCAGACAGGTGGTACAAGGGCAACCAACCGCACTTTGATTGCGAACGCAACCGTGAGGGACACCTGTCAAAATTTATTTGATTAACTTGGACTCGAAACCCCGGCTTGGACTCCAACAAATCCCGAACAACCCACAAACAAGACGGGTCCAGAGTCAGGTAGCCCGAAAAAACGGTTCACACTTACATGCTCAGCGATTTTGGCGGCCAATTTCTCAACGTCCGACCCGCTGGCCGCATTCCTCAGCAGAGCCACAAATTCCTGGCCACGGACTGCGATGAACAATATTCGGGTAATGTTAGCCAATAATCCACTACAATGACTCCGCCAGAGATTGAGCCGAACACGAGGTGGCGCTACGATCGGTAGCGAACTGGCGTGTTGGACGGGTGAAAGCAGGCCTCACGCTTTATAATGAGACATTAAGCGGTGATTGTAGAATGAATAGCTCGGGGCGCGAGAGTTGGGCTAATCCGTGGCGCGTTATCCATTCTTGTGACGCGAAAACACAATCGTAGTTGTGTCCCGCCGAAACATGGAGAACTATTATCACACAATGACACACACTTTCATGGGAAAACGCGAGTTAATCCAGTTTTAGTGAACTTTTTTGGCGAACACCTCGCAACGAGACACGACTAACGTTGAATTGAATTTGCCATTTTTTTGTAATGTGCTGTCAGATACTGCTGGTCGATAAATTTTGCTTTTCTTTATGCGACTTACTCCGATTAATTTTGAGACAACTCGTCTATTTTTAGCAAATATATTTGGTAACGAATATTATACTAATTATGGTTCAAAATATATGCAGATTACATGCTACTAAAATAATTAAAAATAATATTGACCGCGGCATTTTATGCTCGGTCACAAGGTACAGATATGCAACTTTGTTCAGAATTAACTTACGTAATGTTCACATATGAAAATTATTTTCGAAAGACATTGGCATGAAATTCACAATCTCATTATAAATTCATTTAGTATGTGAAAGCAATATTTCTAGCCCAGTGTGAGTAATAAAATTAAAAAAAAAAAAAAAATTTCAAGAAAAGAATATATTTCGAATTCGCTAAATTTGTTCAACTTTGTTTGTAAAATAAAATTTTAAAGTAACAGTAACAAAAATATGCCAAAACAAAATAAAGACAAATTCAGGCATCGTCGTTAAAAACGAAATTGCCAATTCGTCGTTTTGCTCAGTTCATTCGAGTCTTTCAATTTATAAGATTTATAGTTGTTTTAATTTTAATGATTTAAATTTGAACTTAGGCAGGATAAATTAAAATTATTTCCATCTTGCTGATTAAAATGAACATTAACACAAATACTGATATTTAAATAGACGCTCAATTTAATCGTTACGCTACTAAATAAAATAAAACAGAAAATGTGAATGAGAAAATGTGAATTTTTATTATCAATAGGTTGAAGAGCTCACAACCCTCAATATATCTGAAGTTTAGCGACGGCACAAACGAAAGTACATGTCCCCGAAATCTCCTCCAAGGATTATTTTTAAAACAAGGTACTCAAGGCCTGATCCAAAATTAAACATAAATTAAGCCACGTTGGCCAGATAATCCTTGACTTCGTTGGGCGGTAATCGCCGAAATCCCTTCTCGTTGCAAACACCGATCTCAATATTGTCTTCAGTCATTTGACCTTCGAACCCTTCCTTCAGAGTCAAGATGGCGGTGTGAACGGCGTCTTCCAATTCAAGATCCTCGTTGTACCTGAGCGACGTTAATGAAACATATTGAAACACACAATTATTAATTCGTCTGGGAATTCAAATGAGCAGAATTAATAATTTGTTTGGTGATTATTAAACGCGTTTTATGAAAACACAGAAAATAGGAGAGAATAGAGACATATCCCATTGCTGTTAAACCAGTCCCAGGACTGAATAACCATTGATTGATTGATGAAAACATACACATATTAAGACGAATACACAAATTTGGTGCCGAGATGGTATTCTAAATAAATATCCACTTTAAAAACATAACTCCTTATTTAAAAGTAATAATCTCTGCCAAATATTCAAAACAAACCTAAGCCAACAGTGCTCAACTCTGTAAAACTCTACAAAATGCATGACTCTGTATGTATGACTGATGTATGTACTGATGTATGACTGTTATTATAAATATGTTTACCTGTGATGATAATTACTCTACATATTTGTTAAATTTAAATTATTTATTATAAACCCAAAAAAATATTTTAAATGTTCGCTTTGATTAAAAATAAAAATAATTTTAGTACCGCTTCTCAAGGAATGTTTTTCCGTTGAGGTAATTTTTGCCCATGGCTGTAGCTTTCCACGCGAAATATGCACCCTGTAAAACATGAATAAACACACATTGTGTTAGTCACTGGGGAAATAATCGCAACAGATAAGGGAAAATTGGACAACAATCACTTACAGAAGGGTCACACTGGAACAGGAATGGACGGTCATCATCCCAACCGACGATCAGAAGGGAAACTCCGAAAGGTCGCACACCGCTAATATTACAGAGAAATTGGTTATTAACTCAAGAGTGTTTCAACTCGCACATTCACTAAACCAACAACAAATCCACTCATTATCCACGTAAAAAAACTAAAAGACGGAGATAGGCGCCTCGCCCCGCCTCTTACCCGGACTGGGTGTACTCCTGCATGATGGACGCGACCTTCTGCACCAGCTGCGTGGTCGGAATCGGCTCCTCGTACGTCAGGAAATACTGCTGGGCAATCTTCCGCGCGCGCTTCACCAACAACCTGCTCAGGGCGGACACGACAAAAAAACGACCAAGATTAGAGATCTAAAAACATCATGCTGCCGGGTCGATGTCATGATCCTAAAAAGTTAACTTTCAAAATTGTCAAAAATGAAAGGCGTCACAGAGATAAAGCGTCCCCGACCTTAGGCGACATGGTGCTAGGTGTCACCGAACTAAGGCGTCAGGTTTGTTTCAAAAACTATTGCGTGTTGAGGTTAGGAAATCGTCTTAGCTCTTTGTCGCTTTGTGAAGTTAACGTTTGAACTTTTGAACATTGACGCCTTTAAAAGTTGACTTTTTCAGGATCTGACGTCACCCCCATGGTGCCACTTTCGACTTGGGGAGGGGACAAGATGTTGAGACGCGGCTGTACCTGTAGTCGGGTCCCATGCCGCTGTAGACCATGCCGATGTGGTCGTCGATCATCTCGATCTTGTGCACGCTGTGCTCGTCGTACAGAATGGACTTGTGCTTCTTCTCAGTGGCCAGGACTGCTCCGTTGGCGGCTAGTTGGAGGTAAAAATCAACAACAAAATTGGTTAGGTAATGAACGTAAGTAACTAGTACGTTCGATCTGGCCTAAAGGTGAGCGTGCTCGCTCGCCGACCAGCGGATCTGGGTTCGATTCCCGGTGTAGTCGTTTGTTGGATCGGCTCGTGGTATAGCGCTGGGAAGGCAGACGACGCGAGGGACATAATAACAATCATTTTCTGATTCGCTCTTGCTCAATTTCCCCATATCACACAAATTGAGATTACTTGATCAGTCTCCTTCGCTCATTTAATTATTGAAAGAATTGCTTTTTTTCCCCACAACTTACCTTTGATTCCAACGGATGGGGCACCGGCTGCGACAGCGGCCAAGGCATACTCAATCTGAACCAACTTGCCCGAAGGGCTGAAAGGTGGGAAAACATAAGATTTAGATGGTTACATTTACAACCCTGAGCGTTATAGGGAAGGCTACGGTTATTTATGGTATTACGGTCAGGCTGATGTACACAAAACGGGCGCTACGTAGCAAGCGCAGCGCGGTACGAGCGCGTGCGCGTAGAAGCGAAACACCGGATTTTACAAATTCTAAATTGGGCACTTCATGTTATATATTTTTTAGGCAAGTGAGTCTCACTTTTCGCAACCAATTTACAATTTCTAAAATCCGGTCTTCGCACCGCGTTACGCTTGCTATGTAGCGCCCGTTTTGTGTACTTCTACATACGGTCATTATGGTTACGGGCAAGATGTCGGTTCGTGCGTCATCATTTTTGTCAAAAAGCCGGCACGGGGAAATTATCAGAAAATTAAATTTCTTCGTTTTTTACGACCCATGGGTCACAACCTTTTGGAAAAATTCAATTTGAAGTTGACTTCTTAAGGAAATACTGTGAATAGGACCAAATCTGATGATGGTAAATTTAGTTTTCAATAACCTATTCTCAAAAAATATCAGAATTGATGTGGGGTGCGTCGAACCTTTGGCACAACGTTTGCGGCACGTAAAATTAAATGGAAAATTCAAAGACGGATGAACCCCACGTCAATTGAAATATAACAATCATATGCGAACAATCAAGTAGGCCTACATGACTTTTCAATAAAATCAAGCATTTGCACATATTTGTCGTGTCAAATCGCTGTTTTCGTATTCAATAAATGCTTACGGATGGTTAACTTACCTGAAAGTTGTCAGGGAGAAACTGTAGCGATCGAACGACATGGTAAACTGAGTTTGTAGTTGATCCGATTTATTTGCAACTCACGCTCAAGTCATGGACGGACAAAAAATAGCGCTGCAGACGAATCCGTCAAAAACGATTATAGTTGCCATTGACGCTATGCGTCACCGTAGCAAACACAGCTAGGCACATTCACGCGGGTACTGCCTTTGCATATTATTTCATGCCGATTCGCTGTAGTGACGTTTACAATAATCGGTTGCTTCTTAAGCAAACAGTTGTGACTGTCTGTAGACGTCTACAAGGAGAGGTATGGGGACTATTTAAAATTGTTATATAATTAATTTAAATTTGAGTAATATTAAATTACTAAAATATAAATGAATACTATAGGTATCTGTTAAAAATTTTAAACATCATAAAATCATTTTAATTGTTTCAAAAACAGTATGAGCAAATATCCTGATTTCTGATGTTGGGTAACAGCGGTCAAATTTTATTTCCATATGGTTGACTAGTGAGATCAGAGTGAGATTTTCTATTTGTAATTTTGGCAATTTTGCCAAAATGAAGTTGCTTTCCAGTGTACTTGGGTGAGTTAAATGTTATCATTTTCAGTTAATATCACAACTATAAGTAGTGGACAAGGAAAAAAGCGAGTTGACAAGACGAGAAACGTTTAAGAAAGGTTCGTATGATTGCCTTGTAAAGTTGGTCATGTGCCAAGAAAATATCAGTCACCGTGATATTGGTTTTCGCCTTTTCGGTCATGTCATTGGTGTTCAGGGTTACAGTTGTCGAGAATACCAATGAAACACGAAATTGAATAATATGTGAGAGACGGTATCCACCATTCGTGTAGCTAATATTTCGTCGTCCTTTTCTTTTCCAGTAGCCTGGCCAAAGTTGGCAGATTGTCAGCCTCGAATAACCGCTGCATTGTACCAGAAGCATTGGTAAATATTTTGCCAACCGTTGTGACAATTTTAAAACGGGTTCACTACATGTCATGCGATGGCCTTGTTTTTTCTTTTAAAACTTTATGCATCATGTAAGGGTTCTAATTTTAATAATGCTCGCCATTCAACCCATATTAGAACACTATTCCGTTTTTCATTTGCAGAAAAGAATGTCTACCGTTCCGACCGACGACGTTATTTTTCAAAATATTGGCGACAAGGGTGTCATAACGCTCAACCGACCAAAGCAACTGAACACGCTGACTGTTAATATGGTCAAGAGCATGTACTCCCAATTAAAGGTATGTGTATATTTTGGAATACTGTGTGTACCGTACATGAAAAGCTGAATAATTCGACGTTGGTTAATTTTAATAATATTTTTTGACTGTACTTCTCAGGAGTGGTCTTCCCAGGTGTCCTGCGTCATAATTTGCAGCGATTTGGACAAGGCGTTCTGCGCTGGAGGTGACGTAAGAGGTAATCTTGATGGCACATAAATTATTGCCTCTTTTGCATACCGGTAGTGATTTAATTTTAGATGAGGTAATCGCCGAACCGTTGCATTCGAGCGATATGTTTTAATGAGTGGAGTTAGTGATGGCGTTTGCAAGGGGGCCAAGGGCGGCCTGCAAGCTGTCGGGATTTGAAGGAGGTAGAGAGGGGGCGTGGACTATGCATGGCAGTGACTGTTTTGTGACACGACTTGCACATGTACTATCTTCTCTTTTCGATCAGCAATCACGGATGCCGGCAAAAAGGGCGATGTGACAGCTGGCGGTTTTTTCTATCACGAATACCTACTCGATCATCTGACACGTGAGTCTGGTTTTTTTTTTAATTGCTTGTACGCATCTGTATGTTGCGTACAATTTGATTTGTCGTAATTGTGCTAGGGAATTTTCATGGAATAGGAAAAATGTGCTCACTAACAGTTTAAATCGTGTTATTTTTTGCATTCTAGACACCATCAATGTGCCCTACGTTGCATTGATTCACGGAATCACTATGGGTGGTGTAAGTATAAAATGTTTGTGAATTTTTAGAAACCTGGAAATTATTTTTG
Source organism: Melogona broelemanni (assembly GCA_033995665.1). Classification (NCBI taxonomy): domain Eukaryota; kingdom Metazoa; phylum Arthropoda; class Diplopoda; order Chordeumatida; family Chordeumatidae; genus Melogona; species Melogona broelemanni. The sequence goes on along the minus strand of JAUJYS010003550.1, from coordinate 5,635 downwards.
TAAATTTGAACGCGGCCGTTTATCCTGTTTTTCTTCGTAGGGCATAGGCGTTTCTGTTCATTCAAAATACAGAGTTGCAACTGAGAAAACCATCTTTGCCATGCCGGAGACATCAATTGGTACGAATGAAATATGAGATGGTGAAATGTATTTGGAAAATAATTTTGAAGATGTTAATTTCATACCAAAAAATGCAAAAATAAAAAAGTTAATTTCCATTGAAAAATAACTTAAAATGTATTGCAGGCGGTTGATTAAGAATCCCAGGCACAATAATTAATTATTAATTGGCAAGACAAGCCTTGATTAAAAATTATATTTTATTTTGGCGATTGATTTGTTTTAGGACTCTTTCCTGATGTTGGTGGTAGCTATTTCTTGTCGAGGATGGATAAGCTGGGCGTTTTTTTGGGTCTTACCGGACATCGACTCAAAGGCGTGGACGTGCTAACATCTGGCATAGCGACGCATTTTTGTAACAGTGAAATGGTATTAATATCTTCTACCTTTTAAGTTTATAGACAATACATAATTGCAAGCGTTTTAAATTATAAACATATTTGTCCCTCATTGACGTTCTAGTTGGCCGATTTAAAAAAGGAACTGATTGAACTTTCGGATGTAAGCAAGATCCCAAGTGTACTGGAGAGCTATACGAAAAAGGTTGGCGGTTGAAATAGATTTCATTTCACAACATTGTTACTTTCAAGTTGAAAATGCTGAATTTTTGAACGTCGTTAACGAATGGTACGTGTCAATGATTTCAGAGTTTGGACGGTAAACCTCGAGATTTTTCGCTGGAACCTCACATGGGCGAAATCAACAAGGTGTTCGCCGGTAAAACTATCGAGGACATTTTGCGAGCGCTGGAATCGAGCGGCTCCGATTGGGCTACCGAGCAAAAGAAATTGCTTGACCGACTGGTAAACGAAATGACATAAAACACGTTAAACAAAATGACATTTCTAGTTCCGTCACTCAAAGTATTTGACATATAATTATTTTTGTGTTTTTTGCCCTAGTCACCTTCTTCGCTCAAAGTGACATTGAAACTGTTGCAAAACGGGTTAAATTTGGATTTAGACGAATGCTTAAAGATGGAGTATCGGGTGATTCTGAATTTTATGCGGCATCTTGATTTCTTCGAAGGAGTCAGAGCATGTGAGGAAACAAATTTTGTAATTTTTTCTACGATTATCCGATTGAATTTATATTTTTCAACTGATCTTTTATTGATTATTAATTTTATTTTTAGTGCTCGTGGATAAAGACAACAAGCCAATATGGAAACCGGCTAGTCTGGATGAAGTAACTAACGCCCTGGTCGATTCGTACTTTGCCCCACTACCACCCAGCGAAGAGCTGAAATTTCAATAATTCACTATGTAGTGTGCTTCCACTTCAATACTAAAATGCCATAAGTTGCTTCGCTTGGCCTTCCACCAAAATGTTTTTTCATTCCACACGCAAGGCTCGAGCAAGTATTCCAAAGATTTATTGCAATATAATTTTTATACTTGTATTCAGCCACAGACTATCTGCACAAAACAATTATTGGTGAAGGGTCAGAAATAAAGCCATAACTTGAAATCCTAGATGCTTCAATTTAATCATTCAATAATGAACTAGTGAGATGTATTTTTTTGTTGATATTAAAATGTGGAATCTTTTGTTTGAGAAAAAATAAAATTTTATTTATCGTTCAGACATGAGATTTCTGATATTAGCAAGAACAATTTTTATGTGCCATCAATATTTCGAAAACCATATTTTCGCATGGCCAAAATCGGTCGTGTTTAAAGTAAATTACAAGTCTGATAACGCTAAACAAGTCACCTTTTCATGTAAAGCAAACTGAAAACAATTTTAGTGTTATTCAGTTGTAATTTTACAGCTAAAATAAATTACAAAACAGATTTGTTTTTCACGTAAAAATTTATTACAAGTTCTTAACAGGATGTTTATTTTTGTAATCTAAAAATGGCTGAAACTATACAATTTCAAACTGCGATACCCAAATTACGGCATCGCACCATCATTTAAGCCACAACGTAACCAATATACATGTAGATCATTTATTTTTTAATCATGTTTTATCATAAATAAAAAAGGCGGTCTTTGTAAAGAATGAATTTTTATTTTATTTTTGCCAGGCAGTCTGGCTAACGCTGGATCAAAATTCGAAAATTTCCAGACACTGTTTCAGGTACAAATTGTCAATAAAAATATAGTCACTCCTTATCAAGAAGAACTACTAGTCTTAAATTACTTGATTCTTTTATTAAGATCATCGGAAGTCAAGGGACATTACGAAAAAGTTAGTATTTTGAATCCTGCTTAGCCAGTGAAGCAGTTGAGGTAAACTGTGTCCAATAAACGGTTATTTTGTATACCTTCTCTATAGAGTAGGAACAGATAAAACTGGCATATCGCAAGTATTCCCCGACTTTCCAAAAAAATAAACAAACAAGTTTGTGAAATCTTGCAGCAAAAAATTATACACAGAAGCAGAAAGAACTTGGGTTGTATGTGACTCGAGCTCTCGCGTTGTTGCAATAAAATGATTTTAACAATGATAAAAGTTCTCACTAGGAGTATAGTGAAATGTTCTGGTGAAAGGGAACAATGATTGGGAAAAGGAGATGTTCAAAAATGGGAGTGCTTCATCTGTTCATACACACGGCGCGGGGGGGAACACGGTTGCGAAATGAAAACTTAGGGGTAACAAGAGGTTGGGGGGTAATGGGGGTAGTCAAAAACTATACCTGAAAAGACCTAAATAGTACCTCAAATACTTTGAATTACCCAATTTATTCATGAGACCCAAGTTTACAGACTCGTTCACCAAAAACCAAATAAGTCAGCCTGAAGCTGTACTAAAATATGTTTCCAAACCGCTCACGAATATACTTTACAGGCTAAAAATTAAAAACTTTTACATCAGTTAAGGCACACAGATGCGAGATTTTTCCAACTGAGCAAATCTTTTACCCGTATATAAATTCCCTGCCAAAAACAGAGCTGAATTGAAATTCATTTACTAAAATCGTTCCAATAAGATTTGGTGGAAATTGGAGAAACCTCGCAATGTCGCCGCCGAAAAATAGTTGTTTTTTTGGCAAATAAATTGACCACAAGAGTTAACAAGAGTGGGTCAGTGAAAAGTCATTAAAAAAAAACAAGTTTTGTCTCTTGGATGACGAAGTTCCCGCATATGCTGGTCCGAGTTCCACGGGTTCGCAACGTTGATATCAGTTCTGGTTTTTCTTCTTTTCCCCAACCCCCCCGCTAGCTATACTCTGTACAAGATCCTGGGCCACAGATTTTTTTCGAGCACTCCCAGCAGTCTTCTAGATTCTCATAGCGCGTATGGATGGATGATTTACGATGGAAAGTCCTATATGGGATTATTTGATGGAATCTGCGCTCCTGCGGCTGTGTGACGTCGTCTGTCCTCCCCCAAATAGATGCATTTGTTTTTATCTGTGGTCGTCAGTGCAACCGAATCAGTTCTCCTCGTCTTCGTGTTTTCTCTTCTTCCCCCTTGATGACTCGTCCGCTGCGCCAGCACCTACAAGGAAAAACAAGGTTAATTTAGTGTCGCGTCATTTTATTTGTGCTGGGCTCATACAGGACTGTTTTATCAGTTTCCCTCTGCCCAAAATCAACCCCCCCCCCCCCCCCGACAACAATATAAAAAATTCACTGAGTTTTCCCAATAACAATAAGAAATTGAAAAGACTTTCCCAAATAAATAATTTCAACGACTTCTACAGAGACCCCGACCAAAAGTTACGGTTTCTCACGTTTATTCGTGCTGGGTTAAACAAATTCCAGACTTTCCAATTACCCCAACCCAATTTATTTTCCTCGACTTTCCCCAAGTATTTCCTACTCCTAGGCGATTTTTTTTTCTATCATACATGTTGTCTCTGCATCGAACGGTAAATCGACAAGAGGAACTGGTTCGATTCCCGTGCTTTACTTTGTCGATTATCTATATAATAAAAATAGAAGATTGCTTTTGTGTACCTTCTTCGTCCTCTGCGTCCGAATCATCATCGTCTTCGTCATCCAGATCGTCGGCACCCGCTTCAAAGTCTTCGCCTTCGCTCTCGTCCTGCAGGGAGAGGTCACCATTCTAAGTTTATTAGAGAAGGCCTCACATCAGACACCCAAAAACCACATCACATGCACACATGGTTCGCTACACAATGTAGGCTACAATTACAAAATACTCCGGCTAAATTCAGTCATTTATTTAATCAGACTCATTTAGAATCTCGCGTACATATTTAGACATTGGCCGAGCAAATTGGAATTGAGAAATTGGCTAATGTCGGAAGTGAACGAACCTCTAGGTGTGGCTTGTAGAGGTGCGCCAGACCAACTCCTGCTTCGGGGTTTCCTTCCTCGTCCTCCTCATCTTCTTCGTCGTCGAGGTCATCGTCTAAATACAAGCAATCATGCACAAATTAATACGACGACTAAGACTTTAAGGAAGAACTGGCATTTGGAATTACGGGAACTCAATGGAAAATAACCAACATAAAAATGTCATCAATTGATTAATTACAATTAGTAATAAATGAAAATAAATTTGTTTCAGAAGTCTATTTTCACATTAAACGATTCAAAGATAAGTTGTTTACTTTGTCTGATTTGTAAATAAAAGCAAATAGATTAAGAAATTGAATTTTCTTAAATTACCCTCTTCGCTATCGTCGTCATCATCGTCATCGTCTAGAAAAATACAAATAAAAAAATGTTTTTAACGAAACTGGTTTTACAACTGATCGGTACACACACGTGGCCTAAAAAAGTAAAACCACAAATGTTTTACTAACAAAAAAGTAGGGAAAAAGATGTAGAAAAAATATTTAAAAATAGTATCAATTAAAAAAATAAAAAAATAAGTTATCGAGTATTAGATTTGCCATAAAACCACAAAACAGGGCTGAACAGCAGGCATAGTACAATCTACTCTTAAAATGCACTCACCTTCATCAGATTCTCCGTCGCTATCATCCTCTCCATCCACATCTTCCACTTCATCGTCGTTCACTAAAACGGAAGGAGAAACATATATTAAGACTCCGAACCCTCAAACAATCAAAACACAGGCGATTTAATTCTGAACTTGTCGCCATCGTGGGTGAGCAACAGGGAAACAAGAGTTCACATGTCATTCGCATACCCCGATGGCAGCACTTTTCGAGGTTACATAGCACTAGCGCCACCTATCGACCAGGTGGAGAGTGACTCTTGTCCTCGGGATCGAAAGTAATTGAGGCAATTACAAAGTCAACTGGACACTCAAAAATATTCTCCCGATTCCCTCATTTAGTTGTTCTTTTTGTGCATATGTAGGGGCACAAATCGCAACGGAAATCGAACCAGGATCGTTTCACTACGAGAGCAACCAACCAAGCTTCAACAGAAACACTACGGTATTTTTTTATTTTAAATCACCGTAGTGCTACTGCACCCTCATGTTTCTATGGAGATGTGCGAGGGGCAAGGAAGGGAAGGGATGGGCAGCTGGAATAGCCAGGCTGCAGGATCCACCCCTAAGCTCAGGGGTGGTGCTAGTACCACAGGTTCGAATAAACGAAAGCCTGCGCCGGGAATCGAA
>JAUJYS010003549.1:0-12953 GCA_033995665.1 Melogona broelemanni | reverse complement strand
ACCGAGCGTACGTACAGTACAGTACCACGATTTCTTTGTACCACCGTTTCAAACAAAACGAGAAGGACGAGGTCCGGTACAGCACCGGGAAAGAGACGAACTGAGTTTTGGCAAAACTCACGAAACAAAACAGCAAACGAGGACCTCAATTATATAACAAAGGACTAGGCTTAGTTAGGTTTTGTTAAATCGGGATCAAACTGTCTTTTTCAAGAGTGATTTCGGGGGGGGGGGGGGTAAATGACGACATGAAATTCAAACACAGTTCCGCAGTAACGATAAGCGTCGACATGACGATTGTTGTTTTTATTTGGAGAAAGTTGTAGATGTAAATAAATTATTCATCTTTTCAGATAGTTTTGAAATTTACGTAGATCTAGTTTTGAAAATTTTATCATCGATAACTGGTTTCCGTATTGCAGGAAGACTTTTATCAGTGTGGGGGGGGGATAACGATGAGGAACATAGGTGGCAGCACCTTCCGGAGAAAAAATCTTTCAATCGACGACCACGGCAGTTTTATACGCATTTTCAGGCTTTTCTAACGCAGAATCCGATATGAAATTTAGGTGCTGGAGCACCAAGAATTAGTTGTGCGAATTTAATGAAATTTTTTGATAAAATTAAGAGTGGACATTGCAGGCAAAGAATATGTGGTCGGTTTTTTTTAACCGACTTGTAGATATTTTTTGCCGTTGGTGGCAAGATGGAATAAAATAATACGCGCGCTGAGCAGAAATTTTTTAGATTATCTTGCTATAATGTTATTTTTTACCGTGGATGTTCGCTGGATATTATTTTATTTAAAAAGAGGCATGAGGCTAGTTGGGCGGATTGCGCCGAATCGAACAGTCTTTTTTTTTGATTTCATGACGCGGATGCATCATGGTTCCGGCTGGATCATCCGTGAAGGACACTCAGTTGCCGCCAGCCATCACCATGATGCCCACGCACACGCATTTATTAAAAATAGAGAACATTTTTAAGCAATCTTTAGACATTTGTGACAGATAATAAACTTAATATGCACGTAGGCAGCAGTGGATTAGCTAGTATTAGGTATTTTACGTTATGAGGAAATGTTCTTCGCAGATATGGTTGATTGTAGACGAGTTTCCTTTATCTGACGCAGCTAAGATTTTGGGCCGAATTTGTCTGGTAATTGGTTATTTCAACATCAACACTGCCGGGCCTAAAAATCCAAAAGAGACCCCTTGAGTCCTCTGCATGCGGCTGCGACTACTTTCAGAGGGAAAGGCGCTTTTGATTGTGGATTACGATTGTGGAAGTAAATGTTACCAATTTCGTTTTGTTTTGGTCCGTTAGTCAGTTGAGGCCACGACACTCCACCTGAGGGTACTGTGCCCAGACCACTGGTGTCCCACAGGGATTTTCACCCTCCAGGACGATGGCGGGGCAGGTCTGCCCAGGTAGGTGCGGGCGTGTGACGTCCGGGTGGGGTCGGTCTGGTCGGTCGGGTCTGGGGTCGAGGCTTAGCGTGGTGTCCGGATTGCGATGGTCGGTGTTCTTCGGCGAGTGGAGACGGGTGGAATGTTGCTAGGGCTTGAGTCTTTGTTGTAGCGAACGTCGGTTTATCGAAAACCAGTGAAAGTTGGAACCGGTGAAGGCTCAGTCGGATAGGCGAGGGCGACGAAAATACCGGATGGCCACGGCGAGGGTTAGCTTCGCTGGTCAGCACATGGTTGTGGTGTCGGAAGATGGCGTCGAGACTTGTGCGGCGAGTTTCTTTGTATTTAGAGGCTGTCGATGTTACCAGCGTGTAGAAATGGAGATTTAGCCGGCTTTGCTTTACTTTTGTGGTTTGAAGACAAAAGTAAAGGCTTTTCGTACCGGAAATCTGCTCTCTCCACCAAAATGACAGCAGAGAGGCTTACCGAAAATTGCCTGGACCTGATCTGATAAAATCAGAAAGGAAGGACTTTGCTTTTTCGTTTTGCCTTGCTCTGGAATCAGTGCAAGGTTTGGATGGGCGATGAAATATAGACACTAAGCGGGGAAACGTTCCGGGCTTAGCCTAAATTATTTGTTTTCTTTAGAGATGTGTTGTTAGATGTATTTTAAGAAGGTTTTTGGCGGGACAGCGCGGAAAATGCGACTGTCTGTGGGGCAGACGGGCGGACAGTCTTAGTCGTGGTTCGATGGGTGGTTTGGGCCGTTGCCCTCGGGGCGGACAATCGAACAGTCTTTTTTTTATTTCCATGACACGATAGTGTCACGGTTACGGCTGGATCGTCCTCCTGGGACATTCAGTGGCCGCCAGCCGCCACCTCGATCCATGCATCCACGCATTTATTAAAAACAAAAAGGCAATGAGCAAGCAAATCTTGCCAAGCTGTATCATTTAAAATCAACTTAATGTGAATACACTTTTCATGGTAGCAACCAGAATGGGGGAATGGAGAGGGGGGAGCAAGGGGGCGAAATGAGGCAATTTTAATTTTATTTGGTTAGGTGGGTGGTGAGGGGAAGGAGCAACAATAGAACTCTAATAAATATCAAATAAATCAAAAGAAATAAAAATATATTCTAAAGCAAATTTTGTTGAAGATGTAACGAGACGGCCTTTGGTTATTTTTATTTACAGGGACATTCTTATCCCCTCGCTTTTCGTCAGCGAGGACAGCCTTTTGCAAGGCCATCTATTTCAGGGAAGATCCCCCAGAGGGGTCTCGTCACTTTGTGAGGATGTCTATGGGTAAGAAATCGTGGCAAAAACATAGAAATATCACGTGCTGGGCCCTAGTCCAGCGGAATTGAAAATTATTTTGAAATAACATACATTCCGCGTCAGCTGCGGCTGCTTTCAATGAGTGAAAGGCGCGTTTTAGGTGCGATAAGACTACATTAATTTGCTGCGAATTTCTAGTTGAAAAGTAATGTTTTAACCGACAGGGCCATAGCTTCCTGCTCAAGGGTACTGTGCCCGACCAGGACATCCCACAGGGATTTTCACCCTCCAAGATGATGGCGGGGCAGGTCCACCTCAGCAGGCGCGGGCGCGTAGTGTCCAGGTAGAAGTGGTTTGAGGCCAGGGTAGAAGTTGATGCTAGGTTGGGAGAAAGACAAGTGACCACTCTCGACTGACACTCACGCACACAAATCTCAAAAGGTAGTTGACAGAATTTAATAATATAAATCAGAAACAGTTGTATTTGCGGGGGGTATCAGGTAAGGTGGTTTTTTACAAGAAAACTCAAGAAGAATGAATGAAACAATCTTATTCTGCTGTAAGCTATTTGGCGCGAATGGTCGCGAGAAAATGTATGATTTGTTTAGATGACATAGTAATGGGTGGGCAGAGATTATCATCAAGTCGAGCAGTCCAATATCAAGAGTCGCTAGGGCGATCGGGGACGGCAAGAACCTGGTTCAGGATGCGTAGCCAATGACATGACGCACTTCCCGTCAGGACGCCCCCAGCCCTGTCCACGGTGCGACAGTTGACTGCTCGACTTGTACGAGTGTGAGAATAATGCGGCCCTACTCATAAGTGGAGTCAGATCACGGTGTCGTCACCAGTAATCCGCGAGGCCATTGATGATACGTTTTTTGGATTGCCATTGCGACGGTGTAAGAGGTAGTTGGTCTTCAGAGGGGGTAGATCGCCGGTAGAAATCCTGCCCTTGGGGGTCGTCAGATTTCACCTTTGTCCCCCCCCCTGTCGAGCATTTTCCTCACGAGACACCGAGGTCTCCACATGGTCAGACAACGACTTTTCGGCCGAATTGGAGATGGAATTTTGCAAAGTGCAGAAGGAGGAGGATTTGGACACCGAGGTGGAAACAGAGGATTTAGAGGAAATCGAGGATAAGGTCGAGGATCTGGATGGATTGCGGTTTGTCAGAACTAGTGAGTACAATCGCCACATCACCGTTTGTTGCTGTGGTGCAGTTAAGCAAGATATTTCTCCCCGCACCAATGACTGGTGTGAGGATCTTGCGGACTTCGAAAAGTGCAGCTTTCTGCACTTCCTTTGAGCAGCCCCTGCCAGCAGTAACATAGAGAGAGTGATCGCTCACAGCCGGGAGGCGTTTCCCTGCAGATGGCTGTGGCGGTGGTACAGTTAAGTTGGGTGATAAGGTATCAGAAGGAATTCGGGTGCCGACAGATTTGTTTCGGCGGTTTCTAGAATGCTTAGGGAATTTTACAATAGTGAATGGGTTATTTACATCCAACGGGATGGCTACCTGCTGGAGTTGCTTGTTCCATTGGTTCGGCATGTGAGATGCCGCGGGGGCGGGCGCCGTGACAGCGCTCAGGGGAGCCAGCTCCATAGCCGCCGCAGCAGGCTTGCCCTGGTGACCCAGGGGCGCTCTGGACACGCCCTCATTCACTTGTCTGCCGTCCGCCCGACCGACCAGGCTCTGGCCCCTCCCTCCCCGCTTCGACCCACCCGCTCGCTGGACAGCGGCAGCAGGCAAGTCACCTGTAGGAGGCGCCTGTCGTTGCTGTGATTGTTGCCGCCGCTGTCCAGCAGGCGGTTGTGCCGCCGCCAGGGCAGCCCGCCGGCTCCGATCCTCTGCCGGCAGTCCCGCCCGGACGGCCACCTCCCCTCCCCCCCGCTCCAGCAGCTGTCCCGCTGGAGCGTTAGCACGGTTGAGATTTTTCACGAGCTGGGTCAAGGTTGTTTCCTGTAAGAGGCGCGCATCCGCAAGCTGCGATTCGAGAAATGAATTCTGATTTTCGAGGTTCTCCCTCGCCATCCGGCCATAGTGTGCCAACATCTCTGTCTCCGCTATCACCAGCTCCTGGTCGTCATGCAGTTGGCGCAGTTGTACGCGCAGCATTTCGAACTGTGCCTTCTGAGCATTGCTGTGAGTGGGCAGATTGTTCGCCGAGTTCCATTCTCGGAACGCCAGAAGCTGGTTTTCGTAAAGGGCGAAAGTTGAGCGGCGGCAAGAGAAGTGACCGCGCGAGTCTCGCTGGCCCGCCAGGGCCAGAAGGCGGCCTACCAGTCGAGGTTCGTTGTTAGCCCTAGCGAGCGAAGACAAGGGGGTGGGGAGAAGTGCATTCTGCCCGTCCACACGTGAGCGTCTGCCAGCGCCGACAGCAGCCAGCTGCTGCCCCTGCCCGCCAGGCGTGGCGGCGAGGGTGGTGGAGCTCCCCTCCCAGAGGGAGAAAATTGGAGCTCCCGCCACCCCGCCCCGCTGTTGCAGGGGCCGCAGCCCCGCCACCCATCGGCGCCCTAATCAGACGGCCAGGCGAGGACGTGCCCGAATCAGGAGAGCTATTATGAGATGAGCGGTTGCCAGAACGCGAGCGGTATGTTGGTTTGTTTTGGATATTTGCCATTGCGGCCGAGAGAGAAGCGATATTATGTTTTTGAGTGAGTGATGGGAGTAAAATTTCCCCCTCTTCCCGCATAAATAGTTGAGTCATTCTCCGAGCCCGAGTCAGACACCACGTTTCCCGTTTTCCGCGGGGTTTTAGCAGACTTGTGTTTAGATTTTTTGGCCGGCGACGCGCCACTAGTTGAGATTACATTATCGATGGTCTCATGCCAGCTCGCTTCTTGTTCTGCAGTTGGGGGTGGTTTTTTTGGGGTTGGTGTACGTTTTTTAGCGGGGGTCGTGTGGGTGGAGGTAGGGCGGGATGGAGTTTTGGGTGTTTTTTTTAGCGGTGAATTTTCGTTTGTTGGGAGCCCAACTCCGCCCACTGTGCGGCCCTCCTCCTCGTCGCCCAGCTCTTGCGAGCCTCCCTGGAACAGGGCAGCGGCGGTGGAGGGTCGCCCAGCAGGCAACTTGGGGGTGGCAGAATCGCGAAACGACTCAACAAAGTCCTGGTCGTTTTTTTCCTCAAATTCCCGCTCTTGTGCGAGGAAATTTGACTCAGAGTCAGACTTGATGTCGCTCTGGTTGGCGTCAAATAGATCGCCGTCAGATTGGAATTGAGATGAGCCGTCGTCATTTGGGATACAATGTTGTTTTGTTTGCGCGGTACATACATTTTGGGATACGTTCAGGGAAGCAGAGGTAGTGGTGGGGAGAGCATTTTTAGACCCTCGCATCGTCGATCGCAGTCCAGTATCGTCGTCTGTTTTTTCTGTCGAAATTAGACGGTTTTTTTTCGAGTTCCTGGACGTTTTAGACGATGATCTGGCTTTTGTCGGGTCTGTTGTTCTGAGAAATTTGTTTTTTTTTTGTTTTTCCGATGCCGGGTGCTCAGACCCAGATTGGAGTTTATGTTTTGTAGACATGGTAATGTTCTCTCAAAAAATGTGTACGTAGGAACGAAAGACAGGTGAAATAACAAATCGAATGGAGAACATAAAAGTGGGATACAGTTTGGCGTGAAGTGTTTACTGGTATATGGTCACTTACTTTTCGATGGGTGATGTGTTGCGCGACAGGTTGCGCGGTTTAGGCCCCGCCAACACGTGGTGTAGTTATCCGACGCGTGCAGGGACCTGCCTGTCCCTGGCTTCTCGGTTTGGAAAAACCGACGAAAATCCGCTGCTGGTGGGCAAGGTTGTTCAAGCCTCGACTTCTCGGTAGGGATACCGGTCACTGGCGATAGTTTTGGTGGAAAGCGAACGTGGTTTTAGAACAAAGGACGTGTCATGGTTTTTTAGGCCCCACGCACGTGGATTCCAGACGTCGAGTGTAGTTGTTAGAAAAGTCTAAGAACTGCGTGGAATGAGATCGCGCCTTTTAGGTTGTAACCGTTTGTGTTGATAAGGGTTGCGATTGGGAATTCAGGTAACAGAGGGATAGGTGGTCACTTGCACGAGAGTCGTTTTGGCCGAACTCGTGGTGGTTAGGCCTAGTATCCTGTTGCCGGTAGGAGATCTAAGTTTTTGGTGCGCAATCCAGTAGTGTTTTTAGGACGTGGAATAGAGTTTCCTCGCCATAGTGGAAAAACTGCCTTCGAAAGGCTTATGTGTTGAGATGTTGATAAAAGAGGTAGCGAATTACCATGCTATCTTTTTATTTTAGAGATATAATTGGGTATTTTGGTGGAGCGATGAAAAATTGCGACCTTCCGTCGCAGGTATTTAGCCGGAAGTCGATCGAACACTCTTTTTTTATATTTCCAAGCGTTGAACACCCAGTTCCGGCAGACGCATCCACTAGGGATATGCAGTAGCCGTCTGCCGTGACCAGGGTGTCCGCGGACAAGCATTTATTTGAACATATGGACAAGAATGTGACACACTAAATTGCAAATAAAATTATACAAACCAAGTACCAACGAATTAATCTCCAAACAAACCAATACAATATTCGCGGATCTGACCACGGCAGAAGAATTAATAAAAGTGTGATAGGGAAGCGGATTTCCCTATCAAGAGGTAGATAAATTTATGTACAGTTTTTAATATATACATTGGCCTGGTGGTAATTGTTGGGCTGTCACGTCTTTTGCGTGAGTTTAGGCGCCCGTTTGCCATCCAGGTAGTTTCCGTGGACTCTGTATTTTTTATCCAGGGTAAAGTAACATGCCCATAGAGCAATTGTCAGTGTAACACAATATAAATAAATACAAGACATAGAATGTAATTAGAGAGCCCCAATTCTTTCGACTAAGTTTGAAGTAAAATAATGAAGTTTCATTGAAACATTTGAGCTTTTTAGTTTACTTATTGTTTGGATGGGACAACCAATGTTTAATGTGGATTTTTAATAAAATGATTAGTGTGCAAGTACAATTTTATGAGTTTTTAAGGGCAGCCTGTAAATTTTCTAGTTTTTAATTTTAATTTTAGTTTTAAATGATAATTCGGCTTTTAGGTTTTTAATAATAGTGTCAAGGTGTGACCTTTATGTGTCACCTTCATGGAATTGATGTGTTGTGGATCATGCTGTGTCCATGAAGGGCCGTCAAGTTATTAAGAATAGGGGCTAATAGGAGCTGGGGTTGTTTTTAAATAACGGCATAATTTTAATTAATCAGGCGACGTATCGAGGTTGTAGACCAACCTCTGCCTGTGTTTGTAAATGACAAATCCCAGTTTTGGCTGGGGGCATAAAAAAATTTTTTTTAGATAGTGTAGCGTAGGGGTGGTTATAGCCAACAGTAGAATAAAAACGAACGCAAAAATACATTTTCCGTGGAACAGGACCAGGTTTCTGGTTGGTTGAGCAGTGGGCCAGGAGGACTTCTGCCTTAAGGGCGGCAGTGGCGCTCATGTTGGCCAGCAGTGAAGAGTCAACAATGTAGTCACGTTTTTATTAGAAGTAGCAGAGAGTTTGTGGGCCAGTGCTATTATTTGGGACTGGGGCTGGGCGTGCCGGGACCAAGTCCTGCAGGGATAAGCCACCTTCCGGCCCCCGCGTCGGCTGCGCTGCCTAGCCTGGTCGGTTAGGTGCGTGTTTATTTGCCCAGCTTGGTGTCCAAAGTTTTGTCTGGCAGAGTTCTGAGTACTCATAACATGGGCCCCATCCAGAACCGCCCTGGGTGAGAACACTAGGCTGGAGATGGAGCTATGCTAGAAGAAGTTTATTAGTGGCCATGGCAGTTATTAGACACACTTCACGCACACAGATACAAATTAATGGTTGGCAAATACGAGTCGTTTGCTGATCAGCACTTTTAATTAATATATTTGGCGTACATGTAGGTAAGTTCTAAAAATGATGGCGAAAGGGAGACATGTTTGTGCATTTGTTTACAGGTGTACAGTTTGTTTGTTTGTGTGCATAATTGTCGGGGTAGGTTACGACGTGTGAGAGAGAGACCGATGATCGAACAAGCTAGTGTCCAGCTCGTTGCTGGGAAAATTCCCGGGGCCGACAGCACATCTCTGGGGCCAATGGGCACGCGCGAAAATTTAAAATTGACGCCATTGGCCATCGGCCCCAGAGACAGATGTCAGCTCCAGGAACTTTAACGGCACTGTTTTCGTGATATATATGATAAAAACATATCCAATAAATGGCCCGATCCTCTCAATAAATCCCTGTTAATTTTCTAGTATTTATTTATACTAATTTTAAAATTCCCCAGGATTGCTGAGATTTGTGCGAGTAGAGCGATTGTAGCCCACCCACACCTGCTCCCGTGTTTGGCAGCCCACCCTAAGAGCAGCAGCCTTGAAATTTATTCAAGGGCGGCCCCCATAAATGGACAGAACATCAAAGTTAGAGAGCAAAGTGAGTGTGGTTGTCGCCAGTATATTTATTAAATTGTTCTTAGTTTTTGCTTGAATTTAGGAAATTTGATTTAATTTTTCTAAAATAAATTGGTGGAGACGGACCCCCGCCCCCCGCCCAAACCGCTCTCTCTTTTGCAAGAGAAGGCAGTGTGTGCGGGTGGTGGGGGGGGGGGGTCCGTGTCTTTAAAGTTACAGTTAGTGGCTACGAGTAAAATTTGTTTTATTTTGGTTTGATTAATTTTACAAATTGGCGTAGCATATCCCTCAAATGATTTGTGAGATTTCACAATTTTCCGAGGTGATGGTTATTTGTAGTATCCTCCAGCAGGTTTTCCCGCTAGAAATGGGTGGCGGAATGCGGGGCTGACAGCATTGGGGGGCCGGGATGGTGGCACCCCCTGGGATAGAGCGAGCGGCCGGCCGACGCAGAAACTTTCGATTTTACTCTCGATTTCTGGTTTCTAATTGCCTCCACTCGCGGATTCATAGCCCAGGTCACCACCATCTCGGCCCTCCAATGCTGTTGGCAAAACAAAAAAGTTTTAAAAGAATTTATCCAACTTTTGAGCCACTGATGGCAGTTATGCTAATCCCAGGTTTTGAATTCTGGCGCTCAGTAGTCTTCAAGAGGTGCACTTGTAAAAAAAATGGCACTTAGAAATAAAAAGTTGTTTTTACTTTGGTTAGTTTTTGTTGGCGGCGCATTATGGTGTTCTGTAAATTGATTGAAGAAAAATAAGGTAGAAATTCTTATTAGGAGCACATACTAGTTTTTTCGGATTGCGCCGGTATGATTGCACTGGGAGGGGGCTTCAGAGTTTCCCGTCTTTATGGAGCTCGGTATATTTGGAGAGAAATATATCGAACTGTGGACGCAAAACTCCCAGTAAGTCCGAGTAATGGTATTGGTGAGTACCAAATAGTTCCTGGCTGGTAGTACATATGCCATCGCGCTCTGCTGCCAGAAGTGGGCAAAACATTAGGATGTGCTCCACGGTTTGTTCCTCCTGTCTGCAAGGGCAGATTGGGCTCGGGATTTTACCGTGGCTGTATAATTGATCACGAAAAGCACCGTGGCCTGTGAGGAATTCCACCAGGGCCGGTGTGAGCCGGGGCACCGGACTTCGGTGTTTGACCGTGAGGATAAAGCTTCTTGTATAAGGTGCCAGAATATCCTCTGCCTCCCATTGGGCTTGCCAGTTCAGAGCCAGAGTGTTTTTGGCGACCGTAGCTACACTTCTGGTTGTGCGTAGCACAGGTAGGTGAGCTGTAGGGGTCAGCCGTGCTTCCATGACTGCTGAGGTGGTTTCGGCTGCTAGGGTTATCCTGACTGAATCAGGGGCAAATCCAATTGCGTCGTAACCGTAAGTTTTCAGTGCACTCATCATACTTCCCAGTATGATGCAGCCTGTTTTGATGCTAGCGTTCCATGGTGCCGTAATTTTAGCTGGGGTGGCCCCCCATAGTGCTAAAGTGCGGGGGCGGGGCGGGTGGGCAGGTTCATCGTTGAGACTGTCATTATCGTCATAAAGTGTCACTTGTTTTACAAGGAACAACCAGATAAGGTAACGTGCTAGTGCTTCCGGTGTTGTCACCCCTGCGCGCACCACGATGGGTGGCAGGCGAGTTGATTTGGTAGGGTCATTAAAAGGGAGGAACGTAGCACCTAAAATCCAGTCGGACACTGTTTCCGAGGTCAAAGAGCGGTGTATCAGGATTATAGTGTCTGCAGGGATAGCTGGATCAAATTCATTGTGGATTATCTCTCTCCCATATCGTATGGATGGGTGGACTGGTATAAGTCTGCAGTTGCGCACAGGATGAAGGAGCGGAAATGTCTCGTGTATTCCAGCAATTTTGGCCTCCCATATCGTCAATCGGAGTTGGATTTGCTCTTTAAGCGGAGGGCAGCCCAAAATGGCATGGAGACCGATCGCCGCCACGTCCTTTCTTGGTCTTGCAATGATATGGAGTATGCCATTTTGGAGTGTTGAGAGACGTGCACAGAATTTGGTTCGTCTGTCTTCATTGAGGCGGTTATTGATGACGTGAATTCTATTGCCCTATACGCCAGCCGCGTATGTAAGAAGGGGAATAGTTGCTCCATGGTAAATTGTCAGGGCTGATTTGAGCGTTTTCAACCCCCATGTGTCCGAGGCCAGGTATCTGAGTCTGCCCATTGCCTGTCTCGTTCTTTTCCTGAGGTCATCCAGGTGTTCCAGAAAGAGGAGACGACGATCGATGGTTTATCCCAGCACCCTGATGGAGTCGGTGATTTTAATGGGGGCACCAGACATGTGAATATCTTCTCGTAGTGCGTCAATTGTAGGAAAGATTCTGTGCGATGGGAACATGGCCTGGGTTTTTGATGGGTTGAAGACCAGGCCATGCAAATCTCCCCAGGCTTTAATTTGTAGAAGGGTGGCGTTGACCACCGCCCTCATTCTGGCTCCTTTGTGCTGGGGTGCCGAGACTATGAGGAGTAAGTCGTCTGCGTACGCCTGCAAGTGGGCTCCTGGTTGTAGAGTTATGTCAAAAATGGAATCAAGTAAGATGTTCCATAAGAGCGGCCCGCTGCAGGAACCCTGGGGGCA
The DNA here is from genome assembly GCA_033995665.1 of Melogona broelemanni. Lineage (NCBI taxonomy): Eukaryota > Metazoa > Arthropoda > Diplopoda > Chordeumatida > Chordeumatidae > Melogona > Melogona broelemanni. The sequence goes on along the minus strand of JAUJYS010003549.1, from coordinate 1,244 downwards.
GCCCATCGTGGGTCTCACCTCAATTTCCACTCCATTTTCGTAGAGGTAAGCTCGCCTTCCATCAAAGCCTGCCCGAACAAGTTCTACAAGGTTCTTGGGGCATTTTTTCCGCTTAAGTTGGTCTATGATCGTGGGCCAGCCGGCTCTGTCAAAGGCACCTGTAATGTCTAAAGACACCACGATCATGGCCTCCTTAGCGGTAATGCCCACCTCAATGCGCTGCACGATTTCCGACAAAGCCTCCTCTGTGCCTCGGCCCGCCCAAAACCCGTATTGGTGGCGTGACAGCTGGCTGTTTCCTCCAGGTTGAATCTCGTGTATGCCCAGGGCGTAGGAAATGCGGCTGGCCATCAGCTTGTCCAGCAGTTTTCCAAGAGCAGGAAGGAGGCATATTGCCCTTCTTGAGGAGGGGCTAGTGGCCTCCTTTCCCGGTTTTGGAATGGCACAGACACGAGCTGCTTTCCAGGTCTCAGGGATTCTGCTTTCAGCTAAGCATTTGTTTGCTAGGATTAAGAATGGGTCTGCCAGGACTCCCCATAATCCAGTAATCGCTCGGTATGTCACGCCGTCACGACCTGGTGCTTTGTCCGGAGCCGTTTGCTCTAACGCGGCCCACACCTCGTCTTTCGTAAATGGTGGGTCATCCGGGTTTGCTGGAGGGAAGTGATTGGTGTCTAGAAAGGTTGCCGGTAATTGAGATGTTTTTTGCAGTCGTCGTCTTTCCAGTGGGCTTATGATGATGGGTCAGGGAAAGAAAAATCTTCCGAGAAGTTCAAGGGTAGCTCGTGTGTTGGTTGTATAATTACCCTGCTCATCGATCATGGCTGAGAGCACAGAGGGTCCTTTTTTGCTTGCCGCCGCCATTTTGTACAGTTTGCCCCATGCATTTTCACCGTACTCGATGTGGCAGTAGCTGTCCCAGCGGGTTTGCTTTTTCTTCCTCGAGAGTGTTCTGAACCTGTTTTTTGATGCTCGATATTTCAAGATCAACCGAAGGTTTGGGAGGGGGGAGTGCTGTGCTTTCCATCTCAGCTTCTTGGTTTTCTTGTGTAATTGGTCCACCTCTTCATCCCACCAAGGAACTCCGAGGAATTTGCGGATAGCCTGTTTTCTCAGCTGATGCTTGGCTAGCGCAATACTGATACATTTGTCAATGTGCTCCAATAGTTGGTCTACCGTATAAATGTCAAGGTCAGCAGATGGTACCTCATTGTACGCTCTTGCAAATTTAAGTTTCAGTGTAT
>JAUJYS010003548.1:0-12953 GCA_033995665.1 Melogona broelemanni | reverse complement strand
ATTTCCGGCGCAGGCTTTCGTTTTTTATTCGACGAGCCTGGGGTACTGGCGTCACCCCTGAGCTTCCATTAGGGAGTCCAGACTCCAGATGTAATATTATATTAAATTAATTAAGTTATATTATATAATATGTATATTGTCAATAATAATCAACCTCTAATTTCTTTATTCATTGAACATGGTTTTAAGATTTTAACAGTGTCTCGATTCGAGATGACTCATGACCGTTGAATTTTTTTTAGTCTTCATTAGAAATATTTAAATACATGTTTCGGATGTGTTCATTATTATGTGTTGTCTGGTGGGCCAGTGGTTAAAGGCACTGTGTGTTTTCGGTTGTGATGGTTTCCTGTTCGAATACGAGTAGTAGAATTTTTTAATTTTTTAATACTGTCAAAAGAATATCGACTTTTAGACCATAAATATGCAATATCCACGTTTTAATTAACCAGGAAAATCAATAGAAACTGCACTTTTTATACCCTCGAGAATTATTTGAATTTTGTTAAAAATTCCATAGTATTGCACATGATTTTTTCTAAAAATTTCGATTTTTTGACAACGTGAGTTAGGGGTTAATTCGTATAGATTTCGACTTTTAAACAATAAATAGGCAATATACACGTGTTAATTAACCAGGAAAAACAACAAAAAGTGCACTTTTTATTCCCTCGAGAATTATTTCAATTTTGTTAAAATTTTTATAGTTTTGCTCATAATTTTTTCTAAAAATTTCGAATTTTTGACAACGTGAGTTGGGGGTTAATTCGTATAGATCTCGACTTTTAGACAATAAATATGCAATATACACGTGTTAATTAACCAGGAAAAACAACAAAAACTGCATCTTTTATACCCTAGAGAATTATTTTAATTTTGTTAAAAATTCCATAGTCTCATGATTTTTTCCAAAATTTTCGATTTTTTGACAACATGAGTTAGGGGTCAATTCGTATAGATATACTCTTTTAGACCTTAAATATGCAATAAACACATGTTAGTTAACCTGGAAAAATAATAAAAACTCGACTTTTAATACCCTCGATAAATCCCCGAATTTTGTTAAAAATTCCATAGTATAGCTCATGATTTTTTCAAACTTTTCGATTTTTTGAATACATGAGTTAGGGGTCAATTCGTATAGATATACACTTTTAGACCTTAAATATACAATAAACACATGTTAATTAACCTGGAAAAACAATAAAAACACAACTTTTCATTCCTTTGACAAATCCCCGAATTTTGTTAAAAATTCCATAGTATAGCTCATGATTTTTTCCAAAATTTTCGATTTTTTGACAACACGAGTTAGGGGTCAAATCGTATAGATATACACTTTTAGACCTTAAATATGCAATAAACACATGTTAATTGAGCAGGAAAAACAATAAAAACTCAACTTTTAATACCCTCGACAAATCCCCGAATTTTGTTAAAAATTCCATAGTATTGCTCATGATTTTTTCTAAAAATTTCGATTTTTTGACAACGTGAGATATAGGTTAATTCGTATAGATATACACTTTTAGACCTTAAATATGCAATACACACATGTTAATTAACCTGGAAAAACAATAAAAACTCAACTTTTCAAACCCTCAACAAATCCCCGAATTTTATTAAAAATATCATAGTATAGCTCATGATTTTTTCAAAATGTTCGATTTTTTGACAACATGAGTTAGGGGTCAATTCGTATAGATATACACTTTTAGACCTTAAATATGCAATAAACACATGTTAATTGAGCAGGAAAAACAATAAAACCTCAACTTTTAATAACCTCGACAAATCCCTGAATTTTGTTAAAAATTGCATTGTATAGCTCATGATTTTTTTCAAAAATTTTGCTTTTTTAAAAACGTGAGATAGTGGTCAATTCGTATAGATATTGACATGTTGACAATGAATATGTATATGAATATGAACTTTTAATACCCTTGATAATTCGGGGATTTGTCAAGGGTATTAAAAGTTGAGTTTTTATTGTTTTTCCAAGTTAATTAACATGTGTTTATTGCATATTTAAGGTCTAAAAGTGTATATCTATAAGAATTGACCCCTAACTCGTGTTGTCAAAAAATCGAAAAATTTGGAAAAAATCATGAGCAATACTATGGGATTTTTAACAAAATTCGGGGATTTGTCGAGGGAATTAAAAGTTAAGTTTTTATTGTTTTTACTGCTCAATTAACATGTCTTTATTGCATATTGAAAGTCTAAAAGAGTAGATCTCTACGAATTAACCCCTAACTCACGTTGTCAAAAAATCGAAATTTTTAGAAAAAATCATGAATCAATCTATGGAACTTTAAAAAAAATTCAAATAATTCTCGAGGGAATAAAAGGTGCAGTTTTTGTTGTTTTTCCTGGTTAATTAACACGTGTATATTGCATATTTATGGTCTAAATGTCGATATCTATACGAATTAACCCCTATCTCACGTTGGCAAAAAATCGAAATTTTTAGAAAAAATCCTGAGTATACTATGGAATTTTTATCAAAATTCGTAATTTTTTCGATGGAATAAAAAGTTATATTTTTATTGTTTTTCCTGGTTAATTAACATGTGTTTATGGCATATTAAAGGTCTAAAAATGTATATCTCTACGAATTGAACCCTATCTCACGCAGTCAAATAATCGAAATTTAAAAAATAAAATCATGAGCAATAAATACTAAGGAATTTTTATCAAAATTCGTAATTTTTTCGAGGGTGAGAAAAGTTGAATTTTTATTGTTTTTCCTGGTTAATTAACATGTGTTTATTGCATATTAAAGGTCTAAAAGTGTATATCTCTACGAATTGACCTCTAACTCACGTTGTCAAAAAATCGAAATTTTTGGAAAAAATCATGAGCTATACTATGGAATTTTTCACAAAATTGGGGGATTTGTCGAGGGTATGAAAAGTGGTGAATCATTGTTTAATCGAGGGCTGCCACATGGAAGACACAAGCATAGCACGTAGCTTTTTCAGGGGCTTCTACTATATTTCACTCCATGTCCCGATAATTCTGGCTGCCATCTAGAGCCATGTTCTTGCAACGCGAATGTCTCTTGGTTGCAGTGATACTGTTTACTTCGCTTTAAAATGATGAAGCAATTAATTGTGTCAGTTGCGGTAAGTGACGTTAGTTTGCCTATAGTTTGCTTCGCGGAAATGTAGTCTTCAATTATTTCTGCTGTTGAACTAGGAGTGTTTTTTTCCGATAAGTGATGAAGATTAAATAAGATAGCGTCCCCTTCTACTCGTTGATTGATATTCAATATACACAGTATAATATAAAAAACAGGTGCCTTGTTTATACAAGAGTCAATGCTGGCAAACTGTAACAAAACTAGAGATAACGTTTTGGATTTATCACTATTATCAGATATCAGTGTGAAGATAGGCGTTTGTATCTGCTGCTGAATGTTTTGCTTGCATTGTTTTCATAATCGCGTATTCTGTACATGAGAACTGATTAACCGTTTTTTAGTACTGTATTTGGCAGCTGTACAAAAGGTAAATTTGAAACACCTAATTTTTTTATTTAATTTCACGTAATTTTTATTTATTCTTAAATTTAAATAATTCGGGGTTAATTCGTTTAGATATCGACCTCAAAACAGAAATTCTGTAATATTCATGATTTTTTCAGTAAAGTTATGCGTTCAAATTCAAAATTTTAAATTTTTTTTTCGATAGACAGGAGAACGTTTTACGACATGAACAACGCTCATGCTAACAGAGGCGATGGACAAACGGAAATGGAAGTGCGACCTCATGCTCCAGAAACTAACTTCAAAGAGGAATCACTTATTCTTGAATCGACCGCAACTGAACCGGAAGTGGATATGGAGGATGCGGAAGTGGATGACCCAGACACATGTACCAGACCGCCGAATGACAGCGATGCCGAAGATGAATTGGGATACGAAACACCAGAAAGCCGTGGAAGCAGCAACATCGAAGACGAATACTTTGCTTGGCTCGACAAGGTACAGGAGGAGGAAGACCAACAAGACGAAGAATATCAAGAATCGGCAATGGGGAAGCGCACCACAAATTTAGAACCAATATCTGTTGAATTTGTGCAGAAGAAAGAGCTGGTAGATTTTGAGGACAAAATTACAAGACATATGCGAGAAGAAGTCGAGAGTCTTGTGGCGCGCTTGATGGCTCGAAATGATCTCAAATCGACTGATGGTACCAATGGAAAACAGATAACGCTCAAGGAGGAGATCGTATCCTGTCCTTTGGAGTCGGTTTTGTCTGAAAAGGGCGTCAGTGAAAAGATTAAATCAACTGAACAGAAGGTGAAAGAAGATTTAGTTGCTCAACAATTTGAAGAATTACGCAGCCAGTTTGAGAATTTAAGCACAGAAGTTGCAGATAAAATTGATACCCGTCAGAAGGAATTTGAGGAATTGAAAAACGACATGCTCTCCAAGTTAACAGAGAACGAGTTCAAGAATTTAGATAAAAGTCTTGTGGATGGGGTTCATTCTTCGGGAGGTAGCTGTGATCAATTGCAAAACGAAGTTGCCCAATTGCATGTCACAATTGAATCGTTGAGCGGCGCTCGCGAAAATGAAATGTCGGCCATAGCAGTGAAGATGTCATCATTGGAGGAGAAATTCAGCGCGCACGCAACAGAGGTAAATTCTAGATTCGCCGCCATGCAGGAAAAATTAAATTCGGCTATTCAAAATTCGAAATCCAACGTGACAGATGTGAAAAAATTAATTTCGAGTGTGGTGGAGGCTAGTTTAAATGATTTCAGATCAGAAATTCGATCTGAAATTGACCAGCAAAGTAGAAAACGGCAATCACAAGTAATTCGAGGTGATCAGCTCGAGCAACAAGATGGCGGCAGCAAGAGAAAATCAGTGGCAGGTGACAGCACACCATCTACTTCCGTCGAGGCCACTTCCGTCACAAAGAATGTGGACCAATCAGAGACGGGATCTATTCAGAATGAAAACAGACAGGCCAAAAACGTTTCTACTCTAGGAAGCGGAAATATTATCCAAGGAACAATAACGCTAAGACCAAACAAATCAGCAATGATTCGCGAAACTGTGGTTTCCCTTTGGATGGACATGGTGGTCAACTCACCAATAACTACATGACAACTATTTTAAAAGACAAACAGAGCACCAATGAAGGCGAATCAGATTCACATCTAAGTTTGAAGGTCTACGGAATCCGAAGAGACAGAAAAGTAACCAGTGGTCAAACGATAGATGTGAAGAATAAAAGTAAGAATAAATGAATGAAAGTAAGAATAAAAAACTAGTGTCAATGACTAAAAATTAATAGTGAGTTACACACAGTGTCAATAATTGTTTATCATAACAACAAATTAATATGGAAACAATTTACGAAATCATATTTCCCATTAGATTTCTAATTCGTTACTGGAGATCAAATAAAAATAATAAAAAATCATATTTCCCATTAGATTTCTAATTCGTTATTGGAAATCAAATAAAAATAACCTTAAAATTAAAATTCCTTTTTCTGGCAAAGAAAAGTATTTTTTTTTTATAATTTTTTTATTATAAATAAGTTAAAAAACTCAAGACAAATTAATGACGTATACTAAAATGTATTTTTTATTTGATTTATTATAGCGCCAAATGAGCAACAAAATATTGCCAGCCAAAGCCAGGTAATTTTGTTCATCTACCGAAATAATTACAAAATATAATTTTTTGGTATACAAGTATATACCTTTAGTAAATGTGGTAACGCGATGTGACTACAATGGTAAAATAATTGTATTATTCTCAATTCTAAACCATTTTTGAAATCTTATTTCAAAGGGTGAAAATGACGAAGACATCGCATCAAGGAATGGTACATTATCCTGGCAAATCGACGATTTCCAGAACAAATTTGACCAAGCGCGTTCCAACACGACCGCCACCTACATCATCAGCCCGACCTTCTACTCCTCCGAGGAAAACGATCACAAGATGCGGGTCATCCTGTCCATGAACGGCGATGGCGTAGCGGAAGGCAACCACATGTCCATCTTCCTGGAATTCATGACCCACCACCACACCCTCTTCGACCACGTGGTTTCCTACACTCTGATCGATCAGTCGAACCATGCTGACCACGATCCATCCATCGGTCGGCCGGTCGTCAGAAGCTACGAACCCCTCTTCGGTTGCGATCAGAGGGAACGCGTCGAAGAGGTCTGGGGGCCGAATCTGTTCGTGCCGCACGACCTCCTCTTGGGCGAACGACGCGGAAACTACGTTCGCAATGACGTCATCCACTTGCTGGTGACCGTCCAGCCAATCACGAAGCTCTTCTCCGACAACCATTTCTCTAATAACGGGATCCTTACCTGGCGCATTCCCGACTATTCCCGACATAAGAAAGACGAACAGGATGGCGTTGCCCATTACCTGGAGAGCGAGCCATTCTACAATAGTGTCAATGGCTACCGCATGAAGGCGCTGCTGTTTCTGAACGGCCTGGGTGACGGAGAAGGTACTCATGCTTCTATCTATCTGGGGTTCTTCAAGGGGAAATTCGATGCCGGGTTGACTGGTCCGCTGAGCCCGCATAAAGTGGAGTTCATTTTGCGGAGTCAGGTGGGTAACTTTTCCAGCAAGGATATTGTGGAGGTTGAAGTTTTTAATCCGGGGTCTGAAGAGCGTGATCGAGCTTCGCGACAGAGGCTGAATAAGTTAAGCGGGAAATCCAAATTTGTGGCTCACTCCCTGCTGGAGACGGAGCCCTATCTGATGCGGGACGAGATTGTTGTTCAGGTGAATGTCAAGCTTTTGGCAACTGGCACCAATGTCGGCAACACTTAAGTGCAATTGATCTAGCATTCAATATCTTAATTAAATCGCATATTTCATATTGATAATTCGTCTATTTACTTTCTTAAAAACATTTATTTAAGACGATTGTAATTTACGTTAATGTCAGATGGTGGTTCAGTGAAACAATGAATAAATTCAATATTCGCGAATTTTATATCATAATAATTGTAGTAAATAAACATAACTGTTAATCACAAAAACACATGTATACTGCAAATAATATCGTTGTTCTTTGACTGTGATAATCGGCTACGTAATGCAATGTAAATGTGTTTAAAAAACTGAAAAAAATTGAGTTTGTTTTGCAGGTTTTCGTACATTATTTCATGAGTAATTAGTATTGATCATAATTCCAAAGAAAGTAGAACATTTCGATATCATATCAAGTATTTAAGTGCCATTGTCAAACAGCTAAGGTAAAAATACTGACAAATTACGACCCCAAACGTGTTTGTCAGTTTCCATAAACGTTGTTAGATAAAATGCATGTTCATTAATTGTTTATGGCATATTACTCGAAATTTCATACAGGTACACGTATATTATGTCACAGGTTTAGTACAATGATGCGCGATCTCTTTGAAAAGCACTTTTATAGAAAACTGGAAAGCAATAAAATTAAGTATACTTTAACTACTCGCCTTGTAAAACACATTATTTTATGGACACACGACTGTAAAATATATTATTCTACTTGTACTTAATATAATATCTTGTATATAATCTACGGATGCATAGAATCATGAATTATAAAATGTGCGTTCCACAGATTGGCAACCACAGCTACATTACAAACCGGCCAGTAGGACAGCAAGGTGTGGTCCTTAGTTTTCTATACCCAAGTGGATTGATAGCGTCACCCATTAGTAGTTGGCCACACATCCAATATGACACGCCTATTTAATTGTTTCGGATGCCCGTTTGAAACCGAATGGCAAAATTACGCCGTGTTTATGTTCTGCTGTTTGATGGGGCAACCCGCTAATGATTGCCAAAGTTCATCGGACGAAATGAATAATTCGGAAAATGCAATACAAGGCACGAATCGATTTATATCACTAATTATTAGACCCAATATATGTGATTTACCTATCATATTTTAAATCGTGCATAGGATCAATGGGAAATAGTGTCAATACCGTAATAACTTTCAAACATATGTTGCTGCAAGACACAAGAAACTTGTTTCCGTTCCTGAACCTTTCTCATTTGTCTTAATATTTAATTGCATTAATACCTGTCATTAATATTTAATTACAATTACATTTATAATATATACCCGCAAGCAGCCCCTTTTTACTGGGGCCACTGGCGGCCACACGGCTTTTATACGGCTCTATATTTGTGACTATGTTAGATTGCTCCACTGCCGAAACACTCATGGGAAATAGGAATGTTTGTAGGGGTCAAATTTACATAGTGGCACATTCACCATTCTGGATTATTTTAACTGGTTTGCTGGATTTTTTTTTCGAAACTTAAAATTCGTGGATCACGGTAAGGTACACAGCGGAAACGTACCTGTAGGTCTATGGCGATTTCGCAGCGCAGCGCTGACCTTTCCAGAACGTCAACTTCAAGCACAATCTGCGATAAATGTTTCAATGTTCAATTGTAATTTTCATCCCACGATATTTTTTTCAGTTTCTACGACCTTGTTAAAGCAATATTCGATATATTAAATTTGAAATCCAGGAGAAGGTTTCCACGTTATTGTGAGGGTCTTTACAGGATATGCTGCATGCGCACGATGCTACAGAGCAGCTAGGAGGGCGGAGGGTGTTGGAAGAGATGCTCGCACCCTTAAACGCGCTATAAAGTTAAACAACAATTCGAAGCGCAGCGCACGTTCACACTCGGCTGTTGATTCGCGCCTCGGGTTTTCATCAAACGACAAAATGAAGCTCGTGTGGACTATTGCAGTATACAGGCGAGAAGCGCCTTTAAAGGGTGTTACATAAAAGGCAGTGTGGCCAGACCAGATACGGTAGCATTCATATTAACGCCAATAGTCTTAGAAATTAAATTACTTCTTAGAGAGGACATGAGCGAGGTCAATGCAACGCAAGAAATGGGGCCGATCTCTGACTTGGAATCTCAATCCCACTCATTGTTAAGTACATGCGTTCATGGCACCATTTGGTTGGCAGAGATGAACCATTTGGTTTTATTCGTCGCAGTTAGTAGTACTTTCCAAATGCCCAGCGTGGTACAGAGTAACATATTAACAGATTCGATGTGTTCTACTAAAATTGAATGTTGTAGAAAACAAAGATAATTTATTAAACTAAACTAGAATAGAGAGTTTAGGAAACTATTGCATATTCTAAATATTGCAAATTCTAAAAACTACTATTTAAAACTTTTAGTAACAGCGACAATGTTATCATATCGTCTGTCGCACTAATTCAGAAGTCACACTCGGGTCACGTTACCCAGTTCGTTGAACATTGGGGTTAATTGGTTCCTTCTCTGTGCGGTCAAACCGACGGTGACCCGAAGCCATGACCGTGACCGTGAAAGCCCAAAGTGTGACACAAACTCAACATATGGAGAAGGGGTGGGGGAGTTATCACGTCCGTTCGATGCACAGAGGTGCCGTCAACTTCATCTTGCACTCTGCTATTGATTCGTGGGCGCGAGCGAGAGCGAGAGAAAGCTCCCGACTTATTGAAAAAGATTACCGCGGGCGTGACATTACGCTGGTATATTCAAACGAGAATCGCGGGCGACTCGCGTCAATATTACGGCGTGACCCAGACTATATACCGTGAGCGCGAAGGCCGGGCGACAGGAAATTTAAAAAGCGGGGGAGGACGTGGGTGATGGGGTAGGGTGGTTCCCCACGTATGTTGTGCCAATCCCTCCACTCCGCCAACATCACATCCCCGCAGCATGATCACCACACTCCGTCTCACCCTCTCCCTCCCTCGACGAATAGTTCGAACATGGAAAAACTCGTGTCATTTCCAAAACAGGAAATGTGCGGCCCTGTCGTTCCGGATATAACCTCTTAAGACCCGGGCTAACACGTAATAGCATTTAACATAATTTAAACCCGACTAAATAAAACCAGACTGTCATGTGATACTACGAAATTGTGCTTAAATCACCTAAACCTATCCATACGACTAAATCCGGGTTAAGTTCCAATTAAATCGCGGTACCTTTTACACTTAAGGAACGTAAAAAACAAGTTAATTTAAACGGAAAGTCAGCACCAAACGTTTGTTGAAAAACAACTTTTTTTGTGCTAAATTTTGATTGTTTAAAAATATTTTACGATTTTTAATTTTTGTGATTTTTACAACAAACCCGGTAAAGTGTGGTGCACGCGCGAAGATCTAAGGAGGATATTGGCGAAGCGTGGATCCAGAAAAGGGGGGTGGCGGGTTCCGGCCCGCGCATTCCCCCATCCGCTGCAGTCGACAAACATTACCCGGCATGCACAGCGTGTGAAAAGCTGCGTGGTCTGCATACCAGGCGTTGGTTAGTAGACTCTATAGTCGCATTTTTATCGCCGGCGTGGAGGAATTTTCAGTTTTAAAGCCATGTAACCATATGGTTATGCACTTTATATAAAGTTATCCGGGCTGAAGAACTCGAGATGAATTCACTCTTTTTTCGACAGGCGTGAACACAGACGTAAAATGCTGACCGTTACAACGAGCACATTCAGTTGGTAATTGCACGGTGTGTATTTATCGTCGGAGATTTTCCTTGCAACTCTCAAATTTCAACATGAAATAGTGTATTGTTTATCCCGAGGCTCTCTGCCTCGGGATAAACAATATATAACGTTACTAAATATAAACGACTACGTTAATATAAACTAAATATAAACGATTACGTTTACTAAATATAAACGATATATATATTTTAATAAAATAAAAACAAAAAATATTCCAATTAAAATGATCCTACTGTTCTCGTATGGCGAAATAAGCGAATGGAGATGAATGCGTCAGCCAGTCGAATTGCTAGCAAATTGGATAGCGCCGGTGTTATGCGGGAAGGTTTCCGGGGGGAGCTTTGCGTAATGGTTGTTATAAGCGTGTAAGGCGCCGCATAAATGTAATGAGCATCACAATCGAACGTACTGTACCGGTACATTTTCTACAAGATTCGAAACGAAAATAACAAAAATGCTCTTTTCTTAGGAGCGCTGCTATCTAGAAGATGGAATGTAACAAGACGCCTACAAGATTTGAAATAAGCTGAAAATAAGTCTGAATATAAATTTCCTAAATAAAATCTTTAAAAAGAAATAAAAACCGAAACAATATGGGTTCATTAAACACGTTTAATAGTGTTAACACGCACTCGATATCGTATTAATTTCTTCGTATCGATGCAAAAAATATGACCGATAATTTCACTATAGAATAAACGCGGGAAAAATCAAGGATAATGTTTCTTCATGCGCCCGTTGCTTCAAGCAAAAATACAAACAATAAATATGTAATTTGGCCTGTCGTAAAAAAAAAGGATCATGAAGGGTCAAAAGAAACTACCTGAATGATCTTTATTAACTATAACGTCCACAAATTTGCACGTAGATTGGTCGATCCTTTATTCTGCAGATTAGGCACCGCATCAAGCGAGGCTCAAATCATGAATGCAATGGGCTGAACATGACGACCACTTCTTCCGTATCGCACAAATCGCGTGACGCCAAGGCAGGCGCGCAGGCTCAAGTAACCGTCCGTCGCTTTTGCTGCAAATTTACGGTGTCGTAAAATCGGGCCGTTTTCATTTAAACACCAATTTATGGCCACACTCAAACACCACATCATGGCCCGCCGGCATCAAAATTTTCAAATAAAAATCAGATCGTGCCGCGCTTACCAAAGGAACGACCATCGTTATCTACCTAATTAAAACAATGGCCTCGATTTAACGCGACGAACTCTACGATGGAACGAGTTTCATCAATCGAAAAAGATACCAAAATCAAGAACCGTTCTGTGCTCTTGCTAATAACGTGAAACAAGTATTGACATTTCAGACTAAAAACAGAGGTGTCATGTGGTGTAGTATTTAGCGGGTAAACCTGCTACACCAGTGATTTTTGGTTCAATTCCTGGGAGATACCACGGGAATATTTTGGGCTAGAGAAATTCCAATACGCGTCTACCATGTGAATGGAAGAAAATCAGTGAAATTATCCGTGCCTGTACAATATCAGGTACACGTGAAAGGTCCCTACCTAGGGATAATAATCAATATGTGGTCTACAATTAAGACAACGGGTAACCAGAGCCAAGCATCGCCAGTTTAAGGCTGCATCTTCCACAATACAAGAACAACAATTTAAATACATCTCCTAATTTATATCAACTTTTCTTTAAAAAATGAAGAATCTGCAAATGAGAGCTAATTTAGACTGATGCTGTCTAAAAATTAACTCTCACGATTCGAGCGTGACTTTTTCGTTGGCCTAATTTAGGGGGAAACTGACAATCGCTGCGCACGACACAACAACCATCCTGCCAGAACGCTATGAAAAATGCAAAGTGTATTTTCGTGTCACCCTGCACGCGCAGGATAGTGAGAGGGGGTAGTGGTGGTGGTGGTGTTGGGAGCGATGCGCGAACTAATAAGCGGCAATGATGATGCCCGACTTTGCTCGTATCTGAAACCAAGTAGAAGGACCGCGCCAATGCGCAACACAAATATAAACTGCATCCACGCGCTCGTATATACGGGTTTTTTTCGCTCGCCCGTTCACCATCCCTCTCTCTCTCTTCGGGTTTTAATCTGGAGTGGCGTTGGCGCGCGAAAAAGATAAGCGCCGTAGACGAAATCAGACGCGAACAAGAAAATGCACTTAACATCTTAGAAAACTTAAAACAAGCAAACAACAAATATCCTATCTTGTTCAATTGGCGCGCGCTGTCGAATCTATATAAATGTATTGGGAGCTGCGCGAGTTCGCCGCGGCAGCAGATAGGCGCGCCGTCGAAAGATGGTGCGTTGACGTTTCGCCAACAGGTGCACGCTGGGAATTCTCACCGAACGTGACAGAAACCCCGACGTCACTTGTCCCGGCCACTGCGAGCGTGTGTGCTTTCGGAGTGGGGGTGAGAGTGGGGGTGAGGGTGGGGGCGGCCCG
>JAUJYS010003547.1:0-12955 GCA_033995665.1 Melogona broelemanni | reverse complement strand
TCCCGCACGGTCCTGCGTTTTAATTATATTATACAAAGATCATTTTTATGATTTGAGTATAATGAGTAACAAGTATTAAAATAGACGTTTAAAGCAGTGTTCCCTAATTTTTTTTAATTCGCTGAGCCTTTTTTAAAACCAATTTTAATGGCGGATCCCCTTAGAGGAGACTATGTTAACGGTGGAGCCCTGTGCCATACAAGTTAATGGTCATTTTATTATTTAGTTTATTTTGCAGGAATGACCGCGGAGCCCCTGGGAAATGCCCGCGGAGCCCAGTTTGCGAAACGAGGGTTTAAAACAACAGTACATTGAATTAAAATTAATTATTTAAAAAGCAACGATGCCCAACAGTGAGCCAGGTACATTTAAAATAAAATTTAACATGTAAAATTGCAAAAGCAACTATTATTTCAGCTGCACGTAAAGCATGTATGCCTAAAAACATTACCTGGTCAACGCTTTTCAAATACAGTCGATAGTTGGTCACTGTCAGTGTACCACGGCAGGGACCCAGGTGCGGGCAAATATAGACAACATCCCTGGCTGATTTGGATAAAAAGAAGTCACCGCAAATTAAAGACATCGAGACCACGAACTGCTTGTAACAGTACGAGACACAATACAAAGACGTCATGGACTTTCTTCAACTCACCAGTTTCTTGGAATTTTTCGCCCGGTACTAGTGCAAGATCCGTATGTCTTATGCTGAACGCATCGCGAGACTGCGTTTGAAAGTAAAAACAACATCGTAAGAAAACTTGCTCTAATTTAGAGCAGTGTGGTGTTTCACCTATTCCAAATGATCACCAACCCCACATGAATAAATGAATAATGATTTTTTTTTAAATCACCGTAGTGCTAATCGCTACAAGATTACTGCACCCTCGTGTCCCTATGGAGATATGTGAGGGGCAGGGAAGGGGATTGGCATCTGGTATAGGCAGGCTGCCGGGGATCCACCCCTAAGCTCTGGACTCCTTGATGGAAGCTCAGGGGTGACGCCAGTACCGCGGCTCGTCGCATAAATGAGTGCTTCTACCGTCCGCACCGTAGTCGGAAGCATTACCGACTGGACTAGACGTCCGTACGAATTCCGTATATATTGGGAAACGACTTAGATTCAAATTTATCGAACTCACTTAAAATAATTAAAGTAAATTAATTCCCCTATTCAAATTTCAGTCTACTATATTTACATTAGGCAAATCATCTTAATGATTAATGATGAGGGATTACCATCCTTCCAATTCCCTACCTCTAATTCCCTACCACTAATTCCTTCAATTCCCTTAATTCCATTTACTCCCTCATACCCTAAGTCACCTTAAATGCGCAAGCGCGGTGACTATTCCATATAAATCTAAATGCGGCAATTATCCCATCTAAATCTAAAGAATGCCTCCGGACGGTAAAAATTGCCATTATTTTTATTTTACCATCAATGATATCTCTTTACAGTGGTGAAAAACATGTCAAGAGGTTCTGTACCCCTCTGAACGTTGGATCATTTGTGGATGGGTATATTTCAACTAATACCCAGGGAAGGGATAAACGAGAGTCCGAACTGGGAATCGAACCCGGTATCGTCGCATCACGGGTGGATGCTCTACCGCCAGGGCTACGCTTTGCTGCTAACTTGACCATTCTGCATGTTAAGAACTTGAACTGTAATTTACACTGCAGTCTACAGTATTGTTCAATTTTAACACGGGTGAAATTCCGTACTCATGTGTCCAAAGGGCATAATTTCTTAACTTTTGGGCCAGGGTGGCTTACGGGGAACAACGCATTAAATACCCCGTTCAATAAGCCTGACGATGGTCCCCGCCCATTTCATGCCAAAAGCCAAATGGCTTCGGCAAGATCCCCTTTAGGATCCCTTTCAACGGAAGGTTGGGGATATTGAATAGGCATTATATTGCCTTACCTTGATCTCGGTGAGAGGCAAATTCTCCGCCGAAGTGGATGACGATGAGCAAGCCGATTTAGAAGGCGAGTGTGAGCTCTTTGAGTGTCCGCCCAACGATTCCTGGCCGAGTTTGGAGTTCAACGAGCTCGATTTCGAATCGGAATTGGGCTGCGACGGCTCCAGAGGCCGACCTCCCTCTGCCTCGCCATAATCTTGAGGATTGCGATCCATTATTCTACACTTAAAATTTGCTAATTTCGGCGATAATTCAAAGTTTTTAAAGTTTTAAACTCGAAATCGACTAATTTCAAGAAATTTCCTTCGAGCGGCCATTTTGGGACAGGATGCGCGAACAGAATATCGATAGTGAACGATAGCATTGGACTATCGTAGTGTTTCCCAAACCTTTGACTCGCGGAGCCCTTTTTAAAACCAATTTCAAAGGCGGAGCCCCTGGAAGGTCACCACCTTTAATTGCAGAGTTCGTGGCTTACAAGTTAAAAGGTGTTTTATCAATTATTTTATTTTGCAGGAGTGGCCGCGGAACCGTAAGGGCACCGCGAAGCACAGTTTGGGAAACGTGGGACTATCGCTTAACCTCTGTGCGTGACAGTACGGTGCCCTCTGGTGGTTTCCAGTTTCAGTCAAACGTTTCTTCTAAAGCAAATTTATTCTTTCTCACGCTCTTACTAAATTTAACTACTAATCCACGTGAATTATTTAGAATTTGGGCGGAATCGTGTCAACGAAATCTGCGAAATCGTCCGTAGCCCTTCGCCGCCATGTTGGAAATTTAATCGGTGACTTTTCCCAATTTCGCAAATACAAGTTCGTCGACAATCAACCGCGATTACTCCTTATCACTTTTCAATACTCCAAACTACTCCACGTTTTCTTCATTCTTTTGTTCGAAATTTAACTTCAAACTTACGAGGAGACGCTATGATTAAACTCAAGGTAGCACAGGACACTTCAAATATGGAGGGCGAAATTTATTGTACTTTCGAAGTTATTTGAAAAAGGGGCCGTTAATTTCGCAGGTAATTATTGACTTGATGCATGGAAAACATTGCTGGGAAATATTCGTTTTTTACGCCTACTCATTTGTCCTCCTCAATCTTTGAACAAAAGATCTGAACTACGCTGTGATTTACAGTGCCGTCAAGTGTTCCAAATTATTTTGCGACAGGTGCTAGTTAACCATAATTGAGAAGTAATTAACAACTGGAAGAAAATAAAAATAAAGTCATTCAATTAATGTAGATTTTTTTATTGCTATTAACAATTTAGTGTCCATTCATTTTCAAGTTTCTGTGCTAATAAATAAATTAACACGAGAAGAATAAAAAAATGAAAGACAAGTTCCACAATATTCGGGCGCTAACCTTGGTGTCTAACTTGACATTTTCAAATAATAATAATTTACCGATTAAACAATTAATCCGACCGAGTCTACTGATACAGTCGCACATCAAAAAACATGCATTTGCAACAATGGCAAAATTACAAAAAAATAAAAAAGGGGGTGGACACATGTGGACGCTGATTTTTAAAATTAATTTTTTTTCCATGGCAGTCCAACTCCAAACTAAAAACATTTGAGCACCATGAAAATACTATGATAATGCCACACAGTATTTTAAACACAAGGAAAAAAAAACATTTATGAGAAAATGATTTAGTATAAATCATAAGAAAGTCTGGTCTCGAAATGATCGTCTAAACTAGGACAAAATTACAAAATTAATTCGTCGCATCGTCTCGGACGATATCAAGTCGAACAACACGCGATCCACTGGACAACGTATCTCTCCCCAGCCAGAAAACTCTATTCCAAAAAAATAATTATATTTTGTTCATTCCCAAAAACCACTCTTGAATAATAATCAAAACTTGGACCTGGAAAAAGGTTTAAAATGACGGTGCGGAAAAATGGCAGCAAAAAACATTTGCGCACATTTTCAGATACAATGCAATTTTACAAAGCGTTTCATCTCAAATAAATTGAGAGAAAAATTGAACCCATAACCCCAAACCAATAATTTGTTCTTTCCACAAACTCCAGGTAAAACTTCAAATTTCAAAAGTTCCCTATCGAACAACGACTTTTCAAAACTCATCACGTATCGAAAAAAACCCTTCTTTGTGATGGGGGGGAGACAACAAGAAAAAATAAACGCACTCTCATCACAACGTGCGCATTGGTCAGGGCGACATTGAAAAACGTACTTAACAGCCGTATACTTCGGACAACATGAGGTTGTACGAGTACATGTCATCGTAACCACGGCTCGCAGTCACACTGGTAGCATGCTCAACGGCGCTGGTGTTCATGATGGCAGTGTTGCCGTCGTCGCACTGCATGCTGGGCGCCATCTGGTGGGCGGCCTGGAAGTTGTGCGTGTAGGCGCCCGTGGCGCAATCGAAAACGACACCAGGGGGCGGGGCGGTGCTATTGTATATCGTCACTTGGGCCTCTACATCTACGGCAAAGACAGAAAGAAAAAGAGAACGAAAAAGACCAGATATAGTAATCGACCTGGAACCGGGGGTCAGGCAAAATTTACCGCTGCGAACAAAGATGACACGTCAAAATTAGAAACAATTTCAATTTCCGTTTGTGTCCAAAGGCGAGCCAAATTCACGGGGGGGTCGAACCACGGAACTGGACAGTGTCTCAAATAAAGCATGCACAAAATTGAGAAAAATATATTTTAGAAGATTAGCGAGATTACGTCGACTGCTGGCCTCATTTATTGCGCTTAAAAAAACAAAAAAAAATAAATCTGAACACATTTGTAAACAAAAATAGTGTGCAAGAAAATGATTACTCACATAATACTGTTAAAAAAAATGATGACTAATGCAGTCTCAAATAAAAATTACCATAGATTAATAATATAACTTAACATGGAATTTTAAAAAAATGGGATCGATTTGATTAACTTACTAAACTATATTTGTTGAATTGTATTTAAAAAAATTAATTGTAGCGAATAGCACTTTTCACAAATGCTAACCCGCGCCAGGAATCGAACCTTGGATTGTCCCGCTATAAATAATTCCACTCACAGCGAAGGTAAGTTTCAAAAGAACAGGTAATTGTAAAATTTGTATCTAGGGGGGGGGAAATATGTTAGGACCGGTATAAAAAAAAAAAGAAGTTCCAGGGATAGAACATGACTACTTTGTATTGTTTTCGGAACCAAATTTACAACAAAATGTGCTTCCGCGAAATGCAGACGAAATTTGAACTTTTAAGCCGAGGAAAAAAAAAGATGGGACAAAATATTTACACCTTAAAAGTAAGATAGGTGCTCATCGCAGCCATGGGTGTGGTAATACAGAAGTTGCAATAAATCGGGCTGGCAGTCGCGTGACTTATTCGAACAATTTTGTGCGCCCACTTTTGGTGGGCACTTGTTCTCAAGGGGAGAGACACCAGTGTCCGTCGCATGCAGACCCCGATCTTGCAATCTGAGTTTGGTCGTGAATTTGGCCACCTTAGACCGAGCTGGACAACACTCTGTGAAAGGTAGAAATAAAACAAAAAACAGGTGTTCATTCGAGCATGTTGTGTATTGGAATGGATTTTAATAGAAGCAGTGACGTTTTTTTTTTTCCGCTTAGCTGTGAAGCTTCTTTTTTAATTGATTGGATACTTTGTTACAATCGAAAAGCACAAGCCAAACGGCAAACGTCTTCAAATTGAAAAGCGAGAAAATTGCCAACTATTTTATAGAAAAATAAACCAACCTAAATTTGGCTCTTAAGTTTTCACAATTTCACTTTATAAAATCACTATTATATCTGTCGGGTATTTATTTTACTAAAAATTGTGTGGAATTATTTTATATTTAATATAAATTAAATATAGAATAATTCCACATAATTTTTAAAAATATTTAGGGTGTAATACGTTCGAATATCCCGTCATTTCATTATACCTGAAGCGATAAGATTGGTCATTATTTTTTAGAGTATCATACTTGTTAACTATCAAATTGAAATATTAAATTTTTCAAAAGTACTTATTACTCAAATTAGTTCCACTAAAATTCACTTATACACCGACAAAAAATATCAGATAATAAAGGTGGCGCTATGGAGCGCTCACGTGGCCGCAATTATACTTTGGTAGCGCGCAACGTTATAAGCTAAAGAATAATTGCGGTCATAAGAACGTTACACAGCGTCACCTTTATCTTCTGATAAGTGTATTTTATCGGTGCAAACGGGCATCACTTCACTGTTAATTACGTTGTCGAAATATTCTAAAGCCATCCTCGCTTTTCAAAACGAAAATGCCACAATAGTTTGCAGACAAAAGTAAAACAAAAAAAAAATACGTCACATTCTCTTCTAACAAAAGACATTCAAATACACGACAGTGAACAAAACTAACAAATAAATGTAGCAGCAGTCAGTTGCATACAAATATTCGAAGATTGCTGATAAACTAAACTAACTACTATGTACGATTTGTGAAGTTGGCCAAATTAACCAACTTTCTAGCCATCCAAACCACCAAGATCTTCGAATGCGACACTAGCGATATTTCAACTTGGTTCCCTAGATTTTGATTAATCAAAAATAAAATAAGAGTCGTACAAAGAAAGCCACTTTTTTCCCTACAACAAATTACCGAAAAACTACAATAAATTCGTAAAATATAATCGGCTTTTAAAAACGCACAAAACTAAACCTTACAATAAAACTCCCTACATCAAAGTATTCACAAAAAACTCTAATAAAACTAAAAAACTAAAAGATATAAGCGAGATTCTTAATTTTTCAATCCGAAACAATCGAGAACTACTGTGAATCCCAACATGTCAGACGCGGGTTTAATTCCCGACAGAGACCTCGGGAATTTTTAGAGCGAGAGAAATTCGTAAACGTTAGTTTCTTGCTAATTGATAAAATTAAAACTCATGCTGCCGAGCTATTAAAATCATACCGCGACAGCAAGAGTTTCAAATTTGTCAAACATCGGCTATCACGCCAGGAACCGCAAATCATTCACGTCCTGAATGGATGTAAAACCGCGAGAAATATAAAAACCGCGGTCAGGTACAAATGAAAGGTTCACACCTAGGAATTAAACATTGGCCAGGCAAAATTACCAGGTTTCCATCCCCCTACCCCGGCTACTTTCATCTAAATAATGTTGCTAAGTGGCTTTCTTTGTCTAGCTCAACATTTCTTTGATTTTCTTGCATTCCAATCGTTGTAAATTGCGTCGATATTGCTAGAGTCGCAGACTAGGACCACCAAAATAATAAGTAAGAGGGTGCTTTCGCCGCCCCCAGCTGAAACAAAAATCACAATATATTATTTGCTATTTAAAAATAAAATAAAATGGCACTTGCATTTTCGTTCCTAATTATAAATACTGCCACCCACCCACCCCCACACTGACTGACCCACTATAAGTAGTGGTGATTAATGGTGCATCTCGGATTTCGTCGATTAATATCAGTGGTGGTGGTGGTGGTAGGGCAGGGACCGGCACTGTTCGACTGACGGGGGTGGTGGTGGGGGTATGTGAGAGGATACGTCGGCGCCTGGATTACTAAATCGACGCTCATATGTTCGTCAGCGTCTGTAACAAAGATTGGTCGAGATTCAGAGAAACATGAAACCAAAACACGCGCAACAAAACGAAAAATAGAACAGGCTCGTTTTCCATCTTAAACGTTCACAAGACGTATACTGCTGCTGTTGCCAAGAAAAACAAATTAAAATACCAAATTTTGTCCTGCTATACGAAACTCAATTTTTTTCAGTCATTTGAACTTATCGTTTTTAGGGAAACGTCTGCGATTAAAAAAATTACTCATAAATAGTTTACTTTCGCTAAGTAAAATTAATATATGTATTTCATAACGGCAATTTGAATGCTACCATATTTCGTGGCTTCAAATGTCCATATATTTTAATTAAAACCAACAGCCGATGTACAAAAAATATATCTGCACATAAATTATTTCATGACTTAAAACATATTGCAAGGATATTTATGCAAAGTAACAAATGCCAGTAAATCGCATTTGAAACGATTCTTCAAAGATAGCGACAAGATATTAGCGCCCGATGTTTGAGTTTTCTTTACAAAGCGAAAAACGTTGGCGAGTTTTAGTATTTAACTGATATGTACCCCGAATAGTGAATTGTGATGTTGCAGGAATTACTACCGCAATTTCATTAAAAAAAAATCCCAAGGGATTTCAACACGTAGGGTGGGCTTTGATAAATAAAATTAACAAACTAGTTACATTTACTATATATACCCGCAAGCATCCCCTTTTTAGTGGGGTGCCAAATTAAGTGCGATAGTGGAAAAAAACAACAACATTGAGTTTCGATAGCAGAACAAAATAGGTAATCGACTGCCCAGTTACAAAGCGATTTAATCAAAACAAGTGACTAGCTAACGCAATAAAACGTGCAAATTTAACGAGAACAAATTTTAGTCCCTACCCTCTCTCAACATTCCCTAATTTATTCAGGAGGACAATCAAATTTTTCAGGGCAAGATAAAACAAAACGCCCAATTAATTATTATTTTCTGCACCGGACCATCGAAACAAAAAGTCCAAACTCTTGATTTGCATATATTTAAAAATAATAATAATCTATATTTTGTGAAATTAATTGGCATACTGATGTCTAATTTACAAAACGATTTTACACGATTTCTAATTTGCATAACCAATCTTTTGTTACAGACGCCTCGGAATATAATTTGGGGAAATGTGGAAGGAGGGCAGAAGGGGGAGATTAGGGGAACAAGTGACAACAGTCCGGGACATACGGCGCCCCTTCCACCAGGGAGGGCCCACAACAAGACCCGAGCACGTAAAAACAATCACAAAACACATTTCCATACGTTTTGACTGATATCAACCAATGTACTTTTTTGTCATTCACCTGTTCTAAGAGCATTTCTTTTGAGTTAACTTTGGCAAATTAAAAAAAAAAAACTGTATTTTTTTTTTGGTTTATCTTTCAAAATACGTTTTGTTTTATCGATCATTCGTACTTTTGGTATTTTGCCCAAACGGCATTTTCGTCACGTGATGAGTGGCGTGGCTATTTCTGGTTTTGACGTGACAACGTCTTTTTAGATCCTCTCAGTCCGAGTGTGTCAACTAATTAGGCCGCTAGGGTCGTGTGCATCCTATTTTCCTCATCCAGCTATAGCAATACAGCGCGAATAGAGGTGGCATCGAGAACCTGTCAAAAATTACCAAATGGATAATTTACTGGAGAACAAGTCTCAATAATTTCTTCAAAAAGGTTGGAGGGGAAGGTGATTAGCCATCAAATTTGGACAAACACAATGGATCGTTGGATTTCCAAGTTCCTAATGAATTAAAATGAAACTAGTCAATGTTCTGACTAGCAAGTACATTTCTGTGACTGTCACACGGTATCCAATACCTTTTACGTTAAGATATTACACGAATACCTTATACGAATACCACGAATAGAGGCCAGCTAAAGCAACTTTCGGGCAAACCCGTCACATGAAAATGCTGCATTATTCAGCGATTAACCCATTATTTGCATCAGACATGCGTAATAGCTTCCAGAACACATTTTCAGTACTCTGAATATTCACAAAAATCCTCAAAGTACTACTATCTAACCAAAGATAGGTTTCTGTTCAAGTTTGTGTCATCACTGGCTCATCAACCAATAGATGAACAGCATTCTTATCTATTTTGCTCGAAATCACCAGAGATGTTCTCATCAATCAGATAATGTCATACTTCTCAAAATAATTTTAAGACAGTTTTCGACAATTTATTTTATCCCTAGCACTTATAGATCGACAATTACAGCGAGAAGCACATTCTCGCAAGTAGCCCAAAGTTTAATAAACGAGAGCCCACGCCGGAAATCGAACCCGGGAACAAACCTACGACGAGTCTTAAGACAATAATTATATATATATATATTTATATAATGGTACACTTGGATTTGACTCCACAGATCAATAATATTTGTCCAAATTGTTAGCAGTTAGCTTTTTTTAACAGGGGAGGAAACACTTTCAAATTCATGTTTTCAAGTTGATTAAGAATTGTAAAAAAAAAATGTATGTGTAGTTTAAGCTTTTCTCCTGGGCCTTCTTCCAAAAAGCAAGTACACATATACCAACCAAACCAGAAGGCAAATCGGTAGGGGAAAAAAAAAAAGAGTCCATCATTCCCCGATGATCATCGTCCAATCATCAATTTCTTAACTCCAAGGACAGTCTGAGATGAGTCCGGGGTAGTAGGCATCATCTTCAGGCATGTACGAGTCCAACAAAAATGGCTGGTCAAAATAATGTTGGCAAACATCCACGAGGTAGCACCATAATGATCAGCACCATCAAAATGAGTTCAGTCTTTTCACGTTTAAAAAAGGACGTTTAAACTTTGTGGATTCAGTCAGAAAAAGTGTTGTGGGAATGGCTTGTGAAAATGGCTCCCAAATTCTTGCATCCCAACGTAACGCATGCTCGCCAAGCATCGCAGATAGCACAAGGGCATTCCGATTCGACTAATCAGAAGCTCACCCAAAAAAAAAAGAAGATCGAAACTGTATTCTTTCTCAAGTCTGTTGGTTGTAAACGATGTTGAAGCACCGATTTGATTAAGAGTCTTGAATTTTTTTGTAGCACCAGCGTTGCACAATTTCCTCTAATTTATATTATTTGCTGTCGATACGAATTGGTTGGTGATTTCTTTTGGAGTGGTTGAGTTATTTTTAACTGTTGCTCCTTTTTAACAAGATGTCCGATTAAATTGAAGCAAAAAGAAAAAAAGGGCACTGGGCCAAGTTGTTGGTTGATTTACGCAGCTTCCACTTTGCTTATCGCAGTGGCTGGAATTGTCTTTAGATATATCCTCAAGATGACTGCTTCATTTTAAAAACGAAAGCTACAGTCAAGATTGCTAGCAAACGTTGGTGGTCATTCCAAAGATTGAAAGCTGGAACCTCTATCTATTTTACAGACCCTCAAAGTTAATACCAAGGAGTGAAATTTGCTGCACAGTTGCGAGCAATAAACGTTCCTGATTTTAGTCCTACAGTTCGTAGTTATTGATTGTCCTATGAATGTTCCCTGCGCACGCTCAAAATGTTGTAATCAACCACCGAGTCGTGGTCCAGTAACGTGTTTAATGTGCCATCTGATCTGGTCATCAACACAACAATTAATGCGATGAGATTACTCTCCTGGGCATGACAATTAAATGCATTAGTTATTATTATTAATTCTGTTTGAAGTAGAACTTGCACGAACTGAGCAATAAATTTCACTCCGGTATTATCTAGCTTCATAAAAGCCCCCAGAACACCCATATAATTATATTCCCAAGTAAAATACAGTCTACATGCGAGACCAATTCACTAGTTCTATCCATAAAACATGATTCAAGTCTCATCTAAACGATGCTCAAGTTTTCACCATTATGACGCAGCCGTTTTATACAGCCTGTTATCCATAACTGCTAGCGTTTAAATTTAATCTTTAAACGCAAAAAAATATTGCATATTAATTATTTGAAATAAAATATTCGGAAGATAAATAAAAGACAAAGGTAAAATCAAGGCACGGTAAAATATTCTCAACGCAAAAGAATATATTAACTTTAAATCTCTGAAATAATCCCACCACTGATTCAAATTATAAATTAACATTATGCAGTCTCATATTAAGAATCTAATTACCGTTATAAATTATTAAAAATACTGCTTCATTCGTTCTTGGTGGAATCTATCGTTATTTGGAATTTAATGTTGCAACATTTCTAGTTCCATATCTCGTGTTAACCCACGAACCGATGGCTCAGTGGGTATGGAAACATGCTACGAAGCCAACGGTCCTGGGTTCGATTCCCGGCGCAGGCTTTCGTTTATTCGTTACCCTGGGGTACTGGCGTCAAACTGAGCTTCCATTAGGAAGTCCAGAGCTTAGGGGTGGATCCTGCAGTCTGGCTATTCCAGCTGCATCCCTCTTCCCTTCCCTTCCCTGCCCCTCACATATCTCCTCAGAGACACGAGGGTGCAGTATTCCTGTAGTGCACTAGGCGCTACGGTGAATTAAAAAAAAAATCTGAATCATTTTATGGTATTCTCAGGGCAGCTAAAGGGCGCACACATGATACGTTTTGAAATTGCTATTTTGTGATTACGTGAAACGTGTTTTCACTCAGTCTTAAGAAATTTTTTTCTATCTTATTTGCCTCAATCGATAAAATATATTCTCGCAAATTTAATTACAATTCATAGATACTTGGGTCGATCCGACATTCTTTGGTAGAAAAATCTTTTGTTGTCAGGGAAACCCCTTTGATATTGTTCATGGGATAAATAGAGCGCACACAAATTTCGCGTTCCAGCCAACGGTTACCGCTAGGAGCGCGGCAGATCGTGCCTATTCCAAATAGCACGGTGTCTATTCATGAAAACTTCATCGGCAATAGCTCCGATGGCATTTTGGCGAGTGGGCATAGATGTGACTGTCCGACGCCGTTACTTGGCTTTCAGCGGATCATTCAGTCTGCCGAGGACATATATTGCAGTTGACACGGGGTCATAAAGAGTTAAAACACCTCCATTAGCACCGGGCAAACCGCGAAGCATCAGACACATAATGGCGCCATCAATCACCCGTAAGGTTACCGTTATCCATACTTTTTAGCCATGTATTGCCGGATCAAAAACCCAATTTTTTAAGCATATTTATTGTCGTATTTACAATTTCGCAATAAAAGTAAGAGAAGAACAGACAACAACAAAAAAATAATAATAAAAAATTGTCGGGCAACGTAGACGCTTTCTAATATGATCATGTCTGAGGCGAGCAGTTTAATATTTGCAACCGACTGCGAACAATACAAATAGGCCTCCTGGGTACTGTGTGGGCCATGTGTACTGGTTTTGAAGTACGTACATAGAACATTTGAAGTACAGTAGAGTCTCGCTAATCCGAACTAAAGAAAACCAAGCCTGTTCGGATTAACTCAAAATTCGGATTACCGC
>JAUJYS010003546.1:0-12957 GCA_033995665.1 Melogona broelemanni | reverse complement strand
CTCCCTAATGGAAGCTCAGGGGTGACACCAGTACCGCGGCTCGTCGAATAAACGAGAGCCTCTGCCGAGAATCGAACCCGGGACCGTCCGCGTCGCAGTCGGAAGAATTACCAACTGGACTAGACGTAGTAGACGGGCGCACAGATTTAATCTGGAGTTGGAATTTTTGATTTAACCAAAACTTGCTCGCTGATCACTCCAGACTTGGCTACCTGTAGTTTGTTTCCATCTTCCCGAACTGCTCATTTTAATATTCACGCTGAGACCTCCATTGCAGTAATGGCTGTGGTTTCACATTCCTCCCTCTAACTTCCACCCCACCCCTTTATTGAGTCTCGTTCACCTATTGCAAACATGTTTTGGTGAAAGCACCCAAGGGTTGTTGATCAGCTTATCTATTCAACGTTCCCCGGATGCCTTTTGGCTGCACTCAGCATTTTCAATATTCGTTACGAAGACTCGAATGAATAAAAAAATAACTGGTTACCGCCTCCCCCCCCCCTCTTTCCATCACCCTTCTTCTCCCAGCATGTAAATCGGGCGTTCTTTCGGAATGCGGCCGGTGTACGCCAGAGGAAATTCCGAATTAAAAAAGCGTCTTGTTCGTGTTTTTTTTCTCTCTGGGTGCTGGAGGTGTTGCTGTGAGACTGAATGGTGCCCGCTTGCTTCGCTGTCTCGCGGGTGATTCGAATATCTGGGGACCAAATGAAAATTCGTGTATGGGGTGGTGGGGGGAGGAGAAGGGAGGTGGTGATCAGCACGTGTGCACTGCGATGGGCGGAGACTTCAATCGAGACATTTGGGTGTCACACTTCCTGTTGTTCATTTCATGACGATAAAACATGACAATATGAGTCAGTCACACTGATCTTTTAAGTATCGAGTTTCAAATATTCGCCTCAAAGCCAATTGTTTGTTTCTGTTGTGATTTAAAAATGTATATCTAATGCGTCGTTTGTGTTGTTTTCGCGGTAAAGCAGAAGCTTGCTCCAATTTATCGTTAACAATTTTAATTGCGTATTGTCATCGGGGTGTGGCTAAGTTCATTCAAGTTTTGTGTGCCTTGGGGGGAAAAAATGACACTCAAAAAATACACTCTGGCTAAAAGATTGGAATCGCAAGTCAGATATTTAACTACAACTATTGATGTTTTAATGTTTTGTAATAATTGCTGTCCAATATAAATTTCTCAAACCATTCGAAGATTTGCCAAGCAAAATATATTTTTGAATTAAGGTAAAACATTTCTCTATTATTTTTTTGTTAACGTTATGGTTGATTATTTTTTTTAAATCTCACTATTTAGGAATATTTGAATAATAGACGCACTTAATTTTATCTTTATATTTTTACCAATTTATTTTCTCAAACCAAATGATGATAAACATTTGTTTCTATGCACTGTCCACTCTGCACCACAACCCAAACTCGCGGAAATGTCTTGAAAATTGAGTTAGATGAGGATGAGACATAGCTGTTGATTTATTTTCATGTGCCAAGATTTGCAGTGCGTGTGCGTGAACCTTGTTCTAAATAACCAGGTAGGAAGAGTGAAAGAGAGAGAGAGAGAGTTGTGAGTACGTGCAACCGCAACGAGGAAACTAGAATGTGGCTTGGCTTGGTGCATGTGTCTTGTTTGAGTACTTGAGCCACTCACACTCGTTGTCTTGCTCGTTGGCTGGCTCACATCGAGTGCACACGTGACTTTGCGCAGGTGCAAGATGGCGGCCGATCAACTTGACGAAAAAAAACCAAACCCCCTTCCAGCCACCCTTCCATGCATTATGCAGGTGGTGACCAAAGAGATCAAGGTGGTAGATGGCCTGCTGCTGCTGTCTGGCTGACAAGTGATAACTTATTGACAGTGTGCAATATTTGACACAAGGCAAGTTTCATCAGTCTCGTCTTGTGTCTCCTCTTGTCTTGTCTTGGCGATGTTTGCAAAAATTTTACCTCCTAAAGTGTGACCTCTATAAATGTTCTTTCGAGGCGATTAGAGGGGCACATAATCTCCTGTTATGATATCCTTTAGTGAATTAAAAGAATAATAATATTAGCAATATTGTTTTGTTCTTTTGAAATTTCGCCAAACCTTGCCCATTTTTACGGAGCTGTCCCGCGAGCCATGCTCTCGATTTGTTTCAAGACTCAAGCAACTCCAAATAAAATAAAAATAAATTAGCGTCAATTCAAGCCACCAGACTCTCAATTCAATTATCTTGCCGGTGTAAATCGAAAATGGATAAATGGTCTGAGTGTGATTATTGTTTTTTTTTTTCAATTCCAATTGAAATTCCAAGTTTTTGTAACTTTTCGCCTGCATATCTGTCATTTCAATTTCTGCGCCAATCTTCTTGTTAATGGAAATGTTACCCATGTTGGCCACTAGATGCCGACACGGTCGTCGCTCCTATATCAGTCGCCAAGCGGTGGTTTTCAAACTGGTGAAGCGCGCCGTATCCGTGTTCACGAATTTCGATCAAAACGGGTGAAACTGAACTTTTTCTAAGAAAAAAATTGTTATTTTCTAAAGAGTATGTATATTTCTATTCTGGTCTAGCGACCGAAAGCTTGTTAGTTTTATGTTTTCATTCAACTGATTTATTAATTAAATATTTATTTTAATGTTTTGAAATTTGTTTCAATTTGAATTATTTTATAAAAATTTGGCAACTACTGCCTCGTTGTCAGCTGTGCCAAAATGATGTCGTGCATCATTTCTTCAATACGTGTTAAAATTCACATCGACAATCCATCGTTTCAGCGAATTTCAATTGCTGTCATTTAAATACTTTTCATTCTAAAGGGAGACATGTTCTTCCTCATCGCTTTCTTGCATTGAACCTCATTAACCGAAATTGTTTTTAATTAACATTGGCACAGCGACACGAGGGGTACAATAACCTCCTGTAGTGCTATTCACTACAGTGATCCGGAATATAAAAAAAAAGTGTTTGAACTGATGTCGTTTGAGTTGAGCACCACCCTGTGACGTCATAGGCTCGTGAAACGAGTGTCGAGAGAGGTGTTGAAATGCATTGGCTACTGCCTTGTATCTACACCTACCCATAATTAGTGATGTGTGGGAAGCGAGTAGTCGATTAGTCGATACCACATTTTAATTGATTCTAGTAGTGTATGACGTGTTGGCGGTGTTGCTTTCCCAGGGAGAGGCGTTGCCGCTATCCAAAACAAACGCGCGTTCACCCATTCATACGTACGTAGATGGATGCCGAACGCCATTCATTGTTAACCCTCCAACCCCCAATGGACGATTAATCGGGATAACTAACGCGCGGGCGCGGAGCCCAACTCTCCCCCATCCCCTTCATTTCGTTCATGATCGCCGCCAATCCTCGTGGCTCGTGCCGCAATATATCCATTAATTAGTTTCTGGATCGCCCTCTAGCGCCCTCTCGTGGCGAAGAGTCAATTTTAGTACAAGGTGGCCCATCGGCTATGGTATGGTAGCTGATGAGTTAATCATTACAATTTACAATTTGAACCCGCAAGCAGTCCCTTGGGGGGGCCTATGGCGGGGGATTATTTTTTTAAATATTGTTGAGGGAATGAGCTATTGCTGCACTGCACGACACTCTCTGGGTGTAAAAATTGATTTGTCCATATAATTCATCGAAATGGTTTGGGCTTGAACACCTCAAATGGTGAGAAACACCACCCATTAGGACGACATAATAGTCTGTACATCTATCAAAAATACTCGTATTTTTATCGATATGAAAAATAATTAGTGTGGTCTTGTGATGTAGATTTCTTCGTAACGTTCTTGCTTATTCAGCATGATGTAGATTTCTTCGGAACGTACTTGCTTATTCAGCATGAGCTTGTTCACGTCAAATGACGTTAGTTTTAGACGCTTTCCATAGTCTCGTGAGGCCCGTTCCAGTTGCAGTGGTTACTTTAACTAACGTCCTAGTTCAGTTAACCGATAACTGCTTCTCGTTAACTGTGTGCTCCTCGCTCGACAGCCAACCACTTTCTTCCAATCTGTAACAGTAGCGATGCGGTACGAATCCCGAATCCATTCAAGACACGTGAGAGGCTACTCATGAGACTAGGAATTGATATGTCCCGTGGTGCCCATGGTGCCTATACCCCGCGTGCGTACGTTCGTCCTATATGCGAACGGTAACAGCATTTGTTTGCTTGGCTCGCGTTTTTCCCTTCTTTCATGTCTCCGGCCCAATCGCGCCCATCACCCAAAACCCCAGTTAAGGCTGTTAAGCGGCCCGCTTTTCCGAATTGACTGGCACGCTCCCTGATGCCTCGTCTAGCCAAGATACACCTTCCTGCCCACCACTTCCTCCTTTCCTCGCCATTGGAGTCATTGGATGAAGCAATTAAGAGACGCCAAAGACGTTGGGGGGGGGGGGGGTCGGATTGGCGAATGTCTCACGATCGTGGCGAATGTGCGAACCATGGCGAATGTTCAATGTCTGTTCCACGAGTTATTGACTCTACTAGAAAGGTGGAAGCGGTTGACAATCCCTTAACCCACCGGCCACCTTCGTATGGCAGTGATAACGATTCCAGATTTAAATTTAGATGGGACAATTGCCACGCCGTCGCATGATGGCAATATGTGTGAATAGATGGGATTTGTACTGTTTGATAACGTTTGTTTGTTTTCTATCACAAATCGGGGTTCATACTCACTTGGAAAGTGAAATTTTTTTTCTCTTTTTTTTTTCTCTCATTCAACGTGAGAAGGAATGTTTATTCATTGTTTAAATACATTCAGTCAATTAAATAACCCACGTGATTTTTGTAGGCAACCTCAAGTGCATCCGCACTGTATGAGGTTGCCCCAAGTTACAGTGCAAAAACAATAATGTAACGCTGGCTGAGACATGCCCACAAACGAAATGCATTTCGTTTAGGGAAAGTAAGTTAACCTACGAAACTCCGCAAGTCCAATAAATATTTTTTTTTAAATCACCGTAGTGCCTAGTGCACTATTGGATTACTACCCCTCGTGTCTCTATGGAGATAGGTGAGGGGAAGGCAATGGAAGGGGATTGGCAGCTGGAATAGTCAGGCTGCATGATCCACCCGTAAACTCTCTACCAGCCCTAATGGCTAAATCGCCCAAATCGTCGAATAAACGAGAGCCTGCTAGGGGAATCGAACCCGAGACCATCCGCACCGTAGGATGTTGCCATACCCACTGCGCCATCGGTACGTACCAAATAAATAATGTCCTTGTCTACCGTTTGGCGGCGTGATGATCGGTAGGCCGGCTCCAAATTCGAGTTGTTTGGCATTCATGGTGGTAGATATATGATGCGTGTTCCCGTCCTCGTTTATGGATCCGCTCCGCAGATTGTAGGCGTGTGTCTCTGGCGAAATGGGCGTCATGTATGTTGTCGTCGGGGACAAAAAAATTGTAATGGATTCATGATGGGGCGGCGAAGGGATGCCTTGGGGTGTCGCCTGTACCCAAATGCGAATTTATCGTCGTCGGCTCACGAGGCTCACACGAAATAACTTTGCCATTAATCCCCGGGCTTTTCGTCCATTGACGTCACGCACGTTTCTGGGGGTAGCCCGTGATTGCGTTGCTGGTGAAAAGATGAAAGACAGAAGGGAGTATCAACAAGGGGACAGCGTCACTCGTGTGTAGCCACTCTCCGGTGTCTGCTTCGCTTTCGAAGGGGCTTTAATCGGAGCCAAGCGAGGTAGGGACGAGGTAGGGACGAGGAAGGAGGGAGAGAGAGAGAGAGAGAGAGAGAGAGAGAGAGAGAGAGAGAGAGAGAATCAGTCTGCAAACTGATTTTGCTCCCATTAGTGTCCCTTCGAAAGCAAACACCGGCGAGTGACACACACAAGTGACGCTATCCGCTGGTTGACACTCCTTTCTGCCTCCGATCTTGTTACATTCGTGGTAGACACATGTAACCGTTTCTGGGTATGGCCATTAAGTCGCCTTTCTCACCGCCCCCTGGTGGCAGTTGCTAATGCTGCTGCCTGGAATTCTTGCTGAGGAGAAGGAGGGTTTGGTTGCTGGGAATGGAATTCGAGTCTAGACGACGGAACCGGTTGATTATCCGGTTGGGGATAATTCGGTTCGCTCATTTTTTTTTGCCATTTTCATCGTGTCAGGTGTCAGCTGGTGGCGATCGTTAATCGTGTCTTGTCCCTGACGAGACCGCGTGGCGCCCTGAGCGTTGAGACCTAGTTGCCGCCCGCGCCCCCTCTCCAATTTATATCATACTCTATTATTCAATTTTATTATTTATTATTCGGCGCTGTACCGAACCCATTTCTCTATTCGTTTCTATTATTCATGTAGAATTACTTGTTATTCTCGTTGTACACGTGCATTTTTGTTTTTTCTAAAATCTTCGTTTCTTTAAACTGAGAAGCTAGATATTGCATTAGAAACATTCCGTAGCTACCTAAGAGGTCAGAAGGAAATACATAAAAATACTGATTAAATACAGATCTCCACTTTCGGAGGGACACTAATGGGAGCGAAATCAGTTGGTGGTTAGAATGTTTTTTTTTTCTGTTACGAGCAAATTTATTTTAAAAACTTATCCGAACAAAATTAATAAGACAATATTTATCCCTATTATAAAAACATAATTTTCCAAAATTCAGGGTGTTGACGACAGTATACGGTATGTTTTATCTTGACTTTGTATTGTATCGCAGATAATGATTAATTCTTCGTTTATTTTTGAGGTCTAGCCAACCTATCGTCGTTAATCTTCGGTGCTCACCGAAGTGTCTTTAAATTTTCTACGTTCTACCTAAGAGGTGTTTTAAAAAAAACTTGTGGTGCTACCTCCTGCCGCTTGTCTTCGAGATCCCTGAATTGCGCAACATTTTCTTTTCATAGTTTGACATGAAAAAATCATAAAATGAAACTATATAGCTCAGTGGTAGAGTATCCGCCGGCTGTGCGGGGAGGGGGGGGATCGAGTTTTTTTTTTTTTTTTAAAGTCACCGTAGCGCCTAGTGCACCACAGTACTACTGCACCCTCGTGTCTCTATTGAGATATGTGAGGGGCTGGGAAGGAGATTGGCAGCTGGTATAGCCAGACTGCAGGATCCACCACTGAGCTCTGGACTCCCTAATGGAAGCTCAGGGGTGACACCAGTACCGCAGCTCGTCGAATGCGAACTGGTGGCACCGAAAGAAGGAGAGAGATAGAGAGAGCAGAGGAGAGAGAGGTTCATAACAATAACAATATAATATGAATATATATTCTACGATCTTCTGACGATTGCTTCCCCGAATTTGATAACATTGTTGATTGTCAACGAATAAATTTGGAAGTTCAGGTCTCGCGAGGATAAATATAAGACAGCGTCGCCACTTGCACTTAATCAATTTATCGCTTCGCGGTTCCCTCTTTTTATTAGAAATCGATAAAAAATTGTTATGAACCTCTCTCTCCTCTGCTCTCTCTATCTCTCTCCTTCTTTCGGTGCCACCAGTTTTCTCAATAGTAAATTGGAGACCTCCGACTGCTCCCGCAATTGGCCCAGACTATACCGGCGCACTTCTCGAATATATAAATTACTCGAACATATAACAAAAATGATGGTATAAAAAAGGTGCATCGGCTCGTTCACCTCTTCCGTGCCACCAAACGAGACAACGCCGATACCCGTGATAAATAAAGCGAAACCCCCGCGAAACGGCTGTTGTTGTGTATACCTATACACATATACACAGGCGTTGGTCCGATATATCCCCCAGTGCTGGTGCTGGTGGTGGTGGTAGTGTGTGCCTATAGGTGGTTGGCCACTGCCACCAATATGGAGCCTTTCCAATTTTCCTTCGGTCCAAATTATCCGGGCATCAAGTGGCACAGTAATCAAACTTTATTGGAGCACAAATTAGCCCATTCGTATACAGGAGCAAACGTTAAGCTTAAATACGGAACAAGGAATGGGTTTTTCCGCGTTGTCTGCTCTATAGCGCTCTCTATCGCTCCCCCACCCTTCTTCTTCACGTGCTCTCTCTCTCTCTCGCTTCTCTCGCTCTTTTCCCGCGAAAATGCATCACCGCTGCCAGGCAAAACACCGACAACAGAGACATCTATTAGGAGGAGTCGTAAACTATGGACTTTTCCCGCGCAGCCCACGAAAATCCTTTACAAGCAGGGAGAGTGGAATGGCCGCTGGAAAATTTCTTTCTTTTTGCAGTGAGTGTCGCCAGTCGTTCCCATAAATTCAAATTTTTACTGTAATAAAATTCGTAATGTTATCGTTCAAAACAATAATTATTTTTATGATTATACACTCTTGCTTTTGTAGTAAGGAACAATAAATCTAAAATCAAAATTATTATTTCTAGACTCTTTTGGCTGGATTCAGAGTTTGTTGTATGCCAAAATCTGGTAGTAAGTGTACAGTAAGTGTACCGTACGCCCCGGGCCATGGGCAGCGCCACTGGCCCTGGCCAGTGGCGCTGCCATGTGTAATGCAAATCGAATGCGAATCTTTTGTCTTTTTGAGAAACGCCCAATGATTTAAGACGTTTCATTAGATACAAATAAAAATGGCGACACGCTCGATGAACTGCCAAATACAGATTTTTTTTCTCTATGACCAATAGGCTTAAACCATGTGAAATTCACAAGGAATTTGTCTCATTTGTCACCAAATTAGTTCGTAAATTGCGTTAAAAAACTAAAGGACTGCCGCAACGAAATCAATATTTGTTTGTTAATTTTTGGAACGATGGAACGAGGATCATATTCGTTCCATTGCCACAGGGAACGAGTTAATACCTTTCTTTTTATGGAGGACGGGGAACAACCTCGGTCCTTTTTTTTGCGGAGGACCGAGAAACGGGAACGATTTCCTTTTGAATAGAAACGTACCCAAGACTGGGTATATAACGCAGCAGAATAATTAAGTGAATCAGGCTCGATGCTTAGAAAAATGTTCGCCTTCTAAAATTAGTTCCGTTCAGTATAGTTTTTCTAAATTTGCTGAGAAAGAAATCGGCTAAAGCTGGTGGTGTAAATGCTGATGATGCGTTGTCGTGTTGTCGCCTATAACACAGTGGCGAAAATCGATATGGCGCGTCAGGAAAATGCGTCTGACTTTTTAGCGCAACGCGTGTACATTGAACTCGACATTGAGCAAATATATGTCGCGATAAGTACGTCAGCGCTTAATAATGTAGGCCGACATCCTCATTTGAAATTCCAATTGTTTGAACACGAAATTCGACAATTTGCCAGAGGAAAATATGCTAATAATTTACGCTTTACCTGTTCCAACATTACTGCTCAACGTGTCACATTATGTCACGTATTGGACTCGTCACATTAGATCCCCAAAAGACAGACATTCCATTTTTCCACGCCGTCAATTTTTTAATTAAAATTAAAACGTACTGCTGCTGTCGAATCGATTTCCAATTACTCACAATATTTAGTATTAATGTATGCTTCATTCATACTGCATAGAATCGATTGTTGTTTTAAATGCAACGTTTCGGTGGCAGCATTTCGAATATTAAAATTGAAGTATATTATAAATACGGGAATGTAAATTATATGAAGACGCTGGACCAAGCGGAACGGCGATGAACGAGATCACAACTCAATTAGAAGTGATGAATAAACAACACGTTGTAAATAAAAAATAAATATAGCGTATTTAAGTGCATGTAATACATTTTGTTTACATGTAATTAAACACGTTTTATTTATTTTTATCTACAACTTTGTTTGTTAATCATTTCGCATTTTGTTGTGATCTCGTTAATCGTCATCCCGCTTGGTCCAGCGTCTTCGTATAATTTGCATTCAAGTGGTTATTGTATACTTCAATTGTATTTTCCGATGAACATTCGTAGCTGTTTTATTTTAGCATTTCGAATACTTTTTGTATTCAATTCAGAAATAAAACACGACTTATTCGATCACAAGCTTAAGCTTGATGTTGTTTTCAATAAATATTTCTTTACGTTTTTGAAAATGACATCAAAATATCCGTCAATTTTCCCTCACAATGTGGCCATCGCCAGTTCTGTTTGTGCAAGCTTAATTATTTATTTACTGCTCGTTTGAAAATAATACCATATATATTGCAGATATTTTTTACTAAATATACGAATCTTGTGTAACTGAATGTATCATGGGCACACATGACTCAGAAGAAGGGCAAACGGTAAAAAAATTTGATATTTATTTACAAGAGTTGAGCAATAACTTTCGAAAGAGCGCTGTGGCTATAATAACTTTTGTTTTTAGATTACATACCAGCGCCTGTTGAGATTTGTTGTAGGTAACCAAATAATTTTTTTTTGTGCATGGGTCACATTGTTTATGCATGAGCAAATAAAGTGTACGAGACTCGGGTGAATGGTAAACAAGCCATATACGATGATGTTATGTTTCAACACCGGTGGGCCCATATGGCTATACCAGTATTGTACATCCACGGGGCCGAACCATGAGTTTCGCTGCCATAGTAAATATTAGGTTAGAGTCTGGAAAGTTTGTCCTGCATAAAACATTTTCCCTGAGATTAATTCTAAAAATGACCGCGCTGTAAAAATGGTAGCTTAAGGGCACAGCACCGGACCCCATTCTTTGTTGTATCATACCTTGTGACCGAATTCTAAAAATATATATATATATGTGATGTATAAATAATATATGTGAGCTGTTGTTGGATGTAGGTTCCATGCGGGGATTCGACAAATTCTTATCAAGAAGGGTAACATTAATTAAATAAATTTTAGTAGATTTCTTTATTTTTTGGACATGCCTGTTCCTGGCTTTCATTTTGTGATGAGTTATCACAATGCAGATGTAATAACGCGTTTTTCCTAAATGTAGTGTTTCATACACGTGTATCTAGAAATCGCAACAATATCAAAGCCAGATGTGACATTTTTGGAAAT
Source organism: Melogona broelemanni (assembly GCA_033995665.1). NCBI lineage: Eukaryota > Metazoa > Arthropoda > Diplopoda > Chordeumatida > Chordeumatidae > Melogona > Melogona broelemanni. Next base: position 2,057 of record JAUJYS010003546.1, on the reverse strand, counting down.
AAAATCCGGCTGTTATTTTCGATAACTAATCCGAAGATAGGTAAACTGGAGGATAATTTTGGGCGTCATACACGTATTTACAATTTGTACCAGATTTTATAGAAATTTTAAGATCTTTTTTTGGCTTCATAAAACACAGTAATAATTAATATCTCCGCAAATTCTATTAGTCACTTAGAATCGAATTACTAATGTAGTCCCACAAATACGATCGCAGCTGATGAATGACAGTGGTTCTTCATGAAACCGCTCCTGTAGACCAGATATATATTGTAGTAGTATAATGTTACCAATAGTAATTCGCAAATATCAACTCTAATGTAGGGTACTTCTCGTTTCTGTCGAATTTTGTGCACTCACATCAGACGTTTCGTGTTCATTGAAATTATAGGGTTTCGAAAATAAATTATTTCCGAGCATACTGTTAGTAAACTGAAAATTTCTTCGCCCAGACATTTTTTTTTTCTTTTCTGTTGTCCAATTTTTTTTTAGATTTGCGCTAATGATATTCAGGCTCACAAATAAAATAAAAAACCTTTTATTATTCTTGTAACGTTGAGCCACACATTTCGAGCTTCCATTTTTCGCTTAGGCGGAGGGGGCCTCCTAAGCTTTATCGAGTAATGCTCTTGATAGCTTGTCTAATCCAGTCTAAGACCTGTTCGCGACAGTGGCAAGCTTTGAGCTCATCCCACCCTCCCCTTTCTTCCACCCTACCCCTCAAAACGCATTACCAATTTTTCTTCCGACTCACTATTTTTTTTGTGTGTGTACGTATGTGCATCGCGAGACACGATCCTGTGTATGTGCTGTTTTCGTTTCGCGGAGCCGCGTTGTTGTTTTTATAAGTGGCAGTCAATTCGTCACTTGACGGGTGGCAGACAATGACGCTCGCGCTTAGCGTTTTATCATCCAATCGCCTATTTTCTGTGTCTGCTGTCGGGGAAACGTTTAGTGTGTCACCCTGTACCACCCACTCCGCGAGCCCCGCACTGTCTTGTGTCACGTTTGCGCGCTATGAGCGCAAAGATTTTTTTTTTTAAGCGAATATGGCGCCCTGGGTAGCGAGTGAGAATGAGCGCCCCCTCCTCCCCATATCTCTTTCTAAAAGCCTGCTGGCATCTTCATGTAAATCAAGTACGGTACCTCCTGTAGTGATATCCGCTACAGTGAATCTGAGCAAAAAAAAGTGAAAGGTTTAACCGTCAAAGCTCGCTTTTTTAAATAGTTTTTTAAATAAATCACAGTAGTGCTAGTGCACTACAGGATTACTGAACCCTCGTGCCTCTTCGGGGTTCGTGTCATTCGTGTTATTTAGATCGTATGTAACGTATCATTCTAGGTATTTCTAAATTAATCGATGAATCATTTTCTGTATTGAATTTGCTTTTCAAACGATTCCTCACCGCCCCTCGATTTGGTATCCGCCCTGTGCGGTTGTCTCCATTGCCCCTTCAAAGAAGGCCCTGCCTCACTCTCCTCGTGGTCATTATTTCGCGTGACGAAAAACGATTCCGTGATCCACCGGACGTGACGTCTTGTCACACGGTTCGCGTGTTATCTCGTTGGGAGATGAAGCTAGAGAGGGTGATGCGGTGAACGTTTGGATTTTGGCGTACGCAGTGGGAGGTGGCGGTATTTTTTGTATTAAGCTTTTACGCTAATCGCCCGACACGGGAAGGTGAAAAAATGCCAATGGAATAAATATTATTTGATGGAACAACGAGGATGGTGAAGCTCTTCCCTGTATTAAATGGTTTGCGAGAGCGCTCACAATGAAAGTAGAGCTCGATTGTTCTTTTATTTATTACTAGTAAATGTGCCCGGCTACGCCCGGGTAAGGTGAGGCGCGAAAATGGATCCGCAACGAATGTTTGAAGTCCCGAAATAACACCCGTCTTTTTAACATATTTTTGACGTTCCCGTATTTTCCCGTATTCCCGTATTTTTGACGTCCCGAAATGGGCAAAAGGCATTTGCGAAATAAATTATTATTTCAACTCCTGTTTGATGTTTAGCTATGAAACCAAAACGGCCGTAAATCATGGAAACCATAA
>JAUJYS010003545.1:0-12958 GCA_033995665.1 Melogona broelemanni | reverse complement strand
ACTGAAAATCCATTTCCCAGACATTCCCTGACTTTCCCTGACCAAACTTAAAGAGATTTTCCCTGACTTTTTTTTTAGATCAAATTACACTTGCCATATATATTCCCTCACGTAGGAAGAGCGTGGACAACACCGAATTAAAAATAAATAAATGCATGACCTATAAAAAATAAAAAGGCGTGCGCAGCACCAGATTTTTTTAATACAGCACTTACATGTAAGAAAAATACGTGCGCAGCACCCGATTTTTTTTTTTTAATTCAACATCTAAACACGTGTATATAGCTAAAAAAAAAAAAAAAAAAAAAAAAAAAAGAGTGTCGTGCGCAGCACCCGATTTTTAAAAATACAACACCTACAGTACAGATAAGAAAAATGTGTGCGCAGCACCCGATTTAAAAAAAAATGCAACACTTATATAGGTAAGCAAAATGCGCGCGCAACACCCGAATTTTTGAAAATGCAACACCGATTGTCAAGAAAAATGCGTGCGCAGCTAATAATTTTTTTTTTTTAAATGCAACACCTATAGGTAAGAAAAATGCGTGCGCAGCACCCGATTTTCATATATAAAAGTAAAGAAAAAGTGCGCGCGGCGCGAACTTTTTAAAAAAATTGAAAACTAAATTTAAAAAGAAAATACATGATAACAAAAAAATTCAATTTCGTTCACAATTTTCCCTGACTTTTCCTATTTTTGGACGATTTTCCCTGATCAAAAATTTATTTTCCTGACATTCCCTGACTTTCCAGGTGAGTGTGAACCCTGTAATAACTTATAGCTTAGCCTATGCTTCTGACTTAAGTAGGGATCTTTAACGTTTACCTGACAACGTACAGTCACGGGTCTCAGTTATACTTCCATACCAAAGGAAGCCGTGTTTAAGAATTTCTATCGGCAGAAAAATGAACGAAATCGGTCGGGAATTGAAACAACTATCGTGGGCATACCGGGAACACCACTAACTAACCAATGCGGCGCCTCTAAACTATCCTTTAAACTCGCTGAACGTCAGAAAGATCGTTCCAAAGCAACATCCTAAACTCCCTAAGACAAACGCATCCTAGAATTCATTTTTGAAAATCGTAAATCACCACCTCCAACAACTTCTTAAGATACCATCTCTTCAGACACTTTAAATGTCCTAAGAAAGAAAGAGTATCAGTCCCGAGTCTTAGTTCAAATGTTTAAATCTCTTAAGACACTTCAAATTACTTGAAATATCCAAGTAGACCGAGGAGGATACCTAGGTGCGCAAACGACAAGACCACAACAGGAAGCATTAAAACCCTCACTAACCAACCCCCCACCACCACAGACCCAACAATGGTCCTCGCGAGTCTCCCCTACAGACACACGCCGACGGGCGGCGTCGATATCGTCGATTATTTTCCGCTTGGCCCATCGTCGTCACAACACTGCCGAACACCCTCGTGGCGTTCAAACAAACAAAAGATTTGCGCGTCCGTCTCGCGTGTCTCGGGCCTGGTCGTTGCTTGGGGGAGGGGCACCAACAACACAATGAGCGGGAATGAACCGCCATAGCCTATATACAGGAGTAGAGGACTATCGAGAGAAAACGTGGTCGGTGGTTCTGGCCAGCAGCAATAGCTCCTTAGCGGTTATCTGGGTGATTGCGAACTTAGATCGATCTCGACGAAGATTTGCACCCGACATGACGTGCGTCAGCGGTGGTGCTTTTAATTGGGAATTTATGCCAGCCCCGAATAATAATAATAATTGGCTGTCCGAAAGTTGTCGAGCGACAACCTTAAGAAATCCATTGAGCTGCTTGCATATCAAATTATTAATCCGGATACCTATTTAATATTCATTAAACTGATTTTCCCCCTTTTCCGACAGCTAAAAATAGCTGCGTTGACAAGCTGAAGCAAAATGGTATACGCATACCGATATTCTGTAATCTCACTTTGAGAATTTTAAACAAACATTAAAATTATGGAAGGGTAAAATTATGAAAAGTGGTGCAAAAAATACAAGCAGAGACAGGGGTAGAATTAAATGCAAAATCCGATTAAATGAAAATAAAATCAGTGTTATAAAGCCCGATAGTTAGACATTCTGTAGCTGACAGATTAAAAGTATCTAACTATTGGATTTTATAACACTGATTTTATTTACATTTAATCGGTTTTATGAAAGGTTATATATACCAGTAGCTACTCAGAAATTATTTTTAGTTTAGTTTATTATTCAGAATTACTAGAAATTATAAATTTAAAAAACGACAACATCAACAATATTGTTCAAAATAAAAAAAATGGTGCTATAAGAATACAGCGGTCATCTGATCAGATTTTCTTTCAATTAAACAGATACCAACACCCATCCACGAACCCAGATTGTTATTTTTAAAAGAGTGCATTAAGAAATAAGAATTCATACAGATACATAATCTATTAAAAAATAATGTGGTAGTCATTAATTCCACAGCTAATCAATTGATTTTCCTCAATGCGAATGTTTAACCAGAAATTTAAGTCTAACGATGGAATTGCATTCTTGGCACGCGCGCATACGCGCGTTCCTCGATTACAATTCGTTCCCACGGCTTCCAGTCTCTGGCGCCACCTGGCGACACGCGCTCGATTCACACACACATACCTGCATAGCTGGCGCCGGGTGAAGAGGCCACTAAATTGTCCGTCGATGAGCGCGAGCTGAGCCGAAGAGCGTTCGTCCTCGGAGTCGTCCGAGAGGCGCGAGATGCGCGGAAACTCCATGACGTTGACTCCGTGGCGACCGACCAGGGCCAGCCGCATGCCGGTGCTGTTGCAGACGATGGCATGGATGTCGTAGGACGGCGGCGATGTGGGTACCAAACACTGAAAAAACAAACGAAAGAAAAATTAAAATCAGTTCCTCCGACAAAACAAGATATTAAATAAGAATATGGATGACGGAATCGTCAAACATCCTTGCTGGTTGAACCAGGTGGTGAACCAGGGACGCTGGTTTAATAACGTTTTTTACCCATTGCCCAAATAGTCAATAAGAAATTTAAAGACAAGAAGTATTTCGTTAGATCAATAATAGGACGGGAAAAAATGAGATACGAATGAAAATGTTGATGATGAACCTTGGCCAAGGAAATACGTGGCATTGGTCAATAACGTCTATTTCACAAAATTTCAATAACAATGTCCAAACAGCTGATTAGATAAAACAAAGGGAATGATAGGCATAGCAAATTTGGTAAGTACATTAAGATCAAATAACAATTTTGTGTTTTCCATTACATATTCATATTCAATAGATAACGTAATACTCGTACTTCTTCATGATTTAAAGTTCAGTTGACTTAGATGGGTTTTTTGTAGGAACCGTTGGAATTTAACAAAATTCTTAAAAAAATTTATCAGTTGACTTAGGCTTATTTACCCACAAAATACCAAGTAAAAGTCGTTCGAATTAACTTCTAAGCTTTTTATTTTTATTAAATTAGATTAAAAGATTAAATTAAAAAAAAAATAAAAATAAAAATAAATGAAAGTTTAGTTGTTATGTACCATTTTATTATTACATTGGAATGAATGCAAATATTAACTAGTTCACGTCCTCGCTAGAAAAATCAGCCCGGTTCATCGCGAGTCTAAGTTGCCATTCGGAACTTTTCAATTCGATTTGCGCCGGAATAATAAAATTTCACCATCCCATAATACATATCCAGAACGCTCACAAAGACAAATTGCGCCGACCGGCGCACACATCCGATCGAGCGGCGTGACCTTCGACCCCATCCATGATCCATGAACGGGTTTGCTACACGCGGGGGGTCACTGGGTAGAGGGGTGGATGAGAGGGGCGGTGGGTCGGGCCTCGAACCAGTACAGGGCGTGGTCGTTGGGACCGCAGCCACACACACACCGCACAGCCAGGCCCGATCGCGTGCCGACCGAAGATTGCGCGGCGCCAAAGCAACGCAATTAAATGGCGAATTAGCACCGTTCATTGTTTGATACGGGATTTTTTTTTTTTGCGGTGATACTGGCGGCCGACTTTAGCCGTGGTGGCGGTAAGCCAAAACACGCCATCCCGCAAGTACCTAACAGGAATTGGGAAGCATCTCGCGAATGATTTGATGCACTTCAATGGCGTTTAATTCACGACAATTATTTTTTCTTGCAAAAAAGAAATCCTGAAGTGTAAATGACGGCGCACAAACCAAAAATAAAATAATAAAGGTTGTGCATAAACATGCAGACATGTAATGTACTGCATACTCGTATAAACTGGAATTTGCCTGTTGTGCGGTGATAACGGGTTCGATTCGCGGCTCGGCCTCGCGTTTATTCGATCCCGAGGTACTGGTGAAAATGTGCCCTTCCAAGATTGCTTAAGTGGTTAGAGGAGTACAGAATCTCCTATAGTGATATTCACTACAGTGATAACGATCATTGATTTCAATAAATAAATATTCTACCAAATATAAACAGCTGATTTAGTCAAGACCTTGCAAAAAAGAAGGGTGACTTATTTTTAAAAGCAAAAAAATAGAAACGCATTAAAATAATCAAATAATCTAACACTAAATGTTCTATTCGACACACAAACAAATATACTTTTGAGGTACACCAATTTATTTTTGTTACTAAAGAAAACATGCGAAATGTCGTTAAACATTCAGGTTTTATTGTCACATCTGTATTTGGATACATAAAATACAAAATGTGGAAGCGACACTACTAAAAATAAGGATTATTTCACAACACAAACACAGAGCGAAAACGCATGTTAGTGAGCAGCAAATGTTGATTAATACCCAAACTGCAAAACGCGATTCGCATTATACACACAATCTATAGAACAGGAATTCATCAGGCGATAGACGATAAATACAATGCATTATAATCTGGTGGGCGGGGTGAGTCGGGGGGCGGTTGGTATAGACCGCACCGATATGTGGTTAGTTGATGGGTGGAGGGGTACACCCACCACCCCTCCTCACCCACACACACACCCACACTGACGGCCTCCTAATCGGATACGATCGACACATTTCATGCGGAACGCAGCGCCATGAAGCCAACCGAGCCCATACATATAAATCTTGGAAAAGCCATTTTTGGCCGCAATGTTTTTATGCGTGATGGATTGCGCATTATGATGAATATAGCGAGACTACACGATGTGTGTAGACGCCTATATAAAAACCTATAGGCGACCAGATATTTGATATTGCAACAGGCTCGTGCATTCTTAAGACCTGAACTGCATGGGCAATTTCCATGGATTGATGAACGATCCAGGGAGTAAATTGCTTCTTCTAATAAAATAGCATATTTTTTTTAAAATTCAGTTTCAAGTTGATGACAAGTTAATTTTCAACTAGAAAAATTCGGTATTATTATCATTTAGCCAAATGTAGCGAGTAGTTCGCTAGACAGAGGCAAAAATTGTCTGCAATCCGCTGGGATCAAAATTAACGAGAGCCAATGATGGGAATCGAACCCGCACCTCGTAGCACCATCGAACCTCGCAGGCCAAATAACCGCATACACCAACTTGGCTACGACAAGACGTAGGCAACCAAAAATCCATATTTTTATGTCAAGTGCAGTAGTAATGTTTTGCAGGAATGTGACAATCATAAGACGCTTATGCAATAAAATGTGTTAAGAATCGCGACACTTCAATTTTCCACCTTCAATCACGAATGGTGTTATGAGACATGCTTCTGATCTTTCGTGGTAGATTTGTGTACAACTCACGATCAATTTTATAATTGAACCAGTGAAAAAGATTCCCCAAAAAAGTGAAAACTATTTTCAGCTTTGCTGGAGCGGTTTCGATGCCCACGTACAATACGTTGACACGGGTCTCAGTAACATAGGTCGTTGCGCGCGGCGGCCTTCCCCGATTATAATATGGCGCGGCGCACGCGTTACCAAATACAAAAACGGCGTTTCGTTGTGATCACGAAATCATTAGCCGCCTTTCGTATATACAGAATATAATAAATATACGCATCATTCGATTAAAATCGCACCAACAATAACAGATGCGAATCCGTGACAACTATAGCGCACAGGCACACACACCACCCCTACCCCCGGTTTCATCGACATGGAATAAGACCTGTCCTTATAGTCACGTGCGATCGTCGCTGCGACAACTATTGTTGCGCTAACATTAGATGTATTCCATCATCTCAATGACGACTGACGTAGATTTTTTTGCTGCCGTCTTAAAAATATAATTTTATTTCCATTGTGGCCCCAAAATAGTTATATTACTTGGAAGCTACATGGTTCATACTGAGCTGGAAAGTCAAGGAAATGAATTTGGTCAGGGAAAGTCAGGGAAATGGATTTTAAGTTTTCAGTATGAACACTCAATTTTTCAGTATAAACACTCAAATATGAGATATCAATTTTTCAATTTTTGATTTTCTTACATTCCAGCCAGCCCCAAAAGGTACAACCTTCAGTGGTGATTAAAATAAAATTATCATAGAATTTCGAACAAATTTGAATATTCCTAAGTATGATGTTACTTCGCTTGCACATCCATTATAATCAGAACAGGACAAATAGTAGCGCCAGCAGTCCATCTCTAATCTGCCATGTAAATACCACAATAAATATGAAGCGTTTATGATTATAACGCCCGCACGAATTATATTTTTTTCTAACCGGCACTAGGCTGTTCCAAGTTCAGCTTGCCGTCAGTGCGGTATGCCTGCAACAGGAAATTTATAACGGCAATATACTCAATTTGTATTAAGAGAGATTGGCAGCACTTCCGCCATATTATATGGAGTTTTCATATCGCGAAACATCCAACGAACTCATTAGCTAATTTTTCTATTAGATTTCATTTTATAAATTCGAGCCGGATATTTTATGCTTATTGGTTTAGAAAACTCGTTTAGGCAATGAAATTTTGCGCTGCGCATGCGTTATGACGCAGTCAGCAAAATAAATGCGGGAAATTGCCCCCGTTTAAAAGGCCGCTTCACATTTAAAACATCGCCGTACTCTCTCTAGTATCACGTGTAGTATATACGTGTCCTTTTCATGAAGGGGGAGGCTCGGACAAATCTACTTTTCGTATATTTCTAAAATTCCATTTGATCCGACAATCGATGAGAAAATGTTTAATGGCGAGGCCGTGCTCAATGCAGTAATTAGGCTAATTTATTCCTAAGTAGCTATTGAATATTTTAGTAGGCGGTCGGTTTGTCCTGCGAAAGCATTCATCTTCGTTGATGGCGCGTCCATGTTCGTGTACATGCCCAGCGCGCGCATAGCGCTAGACTGCGGGTGGACCGCCAAACCGATGGCAACACGAACGCAGTGGCCGTCTATGGGCGGTTAGGGTATCGATAACGTAATCAATGGATCCTGGCGAATGGCCCTTCTCCATATTACACATGCGTCGCGCTCTTATATCGAGGTGGTTTGCGAACTGTGAACCGTAGCCTTCTCGGTCACTGACCAATACAAAAGGAAACGCTGTACTCGATCAAACGCTTTTCTTTAATCAGTGTTGCTGGTAATCTGCATTTCATAAGGAATTTACCAACATGTCATGAAATAAAACGCTCAACACGTCTAATTCAAATAAATCACCAAAATATTTACTGCAAATTGGCATTTTTACAGTGAACTAAATTAAATGGTTAAATTAATGGGCTAAGTTACACGTTCAAGACATAAGCGTTGTATTTGTCTTCTCTATTAGAAATTTTTATTTTCGACTAATGTTTTAAAGTTGTTTATCACGAATGAAATGAAATGTCCGGTTCAGCGCCGGAGATTGTTTATCACAAAATAAGATTGAAATAAAATACTGTGTAGGTTACGCAATGATTGCCTGATTACAGCTCCAATTTTATATCTATTTCCGAAAAAAATCGGAAATGGTAAAATTTTGTGATTGAAAAATTATTGATAGTTCAATTCCATCGTCCACTAAGATCTTTTCACCGTTACAAGTTTGACGATCACTGATCTATCAACATGTAACGAAAGGGGGGAAACTAAACTCAATCTTGTTCGTCGCCATGCATCCGAAATGAGAGAGCGCACGTCCTATTATAATAATTAATCGATAACGTATCGATCGGGTTTCGAAAGCATCCAGCCTCCCTCCCCACTTATATACGTTTTACAATTATATTTCGCCTAAACGATACCGTCTCGATAATCGTTAGCAACATACTCTTGCGCCAAAGTGCCCAGGCTATAAAACTAATGACAAAGTGCGTTTTGTCGGGAATTGGCTAGCGAAACAATTACAGACTTCGAAGATTATAAACAAAAGAACATCCGCATAGGGTTGTTAAATAATTCAGAAGGGCGTCCGAATCGATATTTAAGTTTTATAATTCGAGTATTTCCTATTTTCAAAACTACCTGATGGGATATCGAGAGATTACTAATGGCGAAAACCCAGAGTTATGTACACAAATGAAACGGCACAGAAACCGAATAATAGCTTTACTAATTTCCTTTAATGACTGTAATAGGGAAAAACATTCAAATATCCTAAAAGCAACTAATAGATCTAATCGGTTAGATGTAATTGCAAACTTTAAAATAAGTTAAGTGCAACGGGAATTGCGGAAAACGTTTGCACCCAATTTTGCATCAAACAAATAAATGCGAAAAGCTTGATGCAGTGACCAGGGAGAAGTTTAACAGAAGTTTCCAAAAATTTGACTAATAAGCGACAAATACGTTTTTGGCCTGTACATAATTACATTATGTACACGACATAAATTTTTATGATAGGAAATAGGAACAATTTAATTTAATTTTAATCTTGATCTCATGCGGTGAACAGCAAATAAAATTTATTGACAGAAAATTGAAATGCTTCAGTAAATATTGCATGTTTGAAGTCAAACTTTAAACTCGTAGCAAAACTATATTCACCCAAGGTGAGCATACCAGTCGATAATATTGTGCAGAAAAGTACTAACAGAACTCTACAACCAGCTTGCTTCGTATTTGTCAGCAAAGCGTGGACGCCACCAGCGCTAATTACTTCCGAGATCCAATCTAATCCAATTAATTTCGAAGCACCCTGTAGGGCATCTCTACATGTCTTGTCGCGCGTATGTAGGCCTCCACTCACACACACCACAGAGCCTCAATGTGGGCAACAAACATACAAACACAGAAACTCGCGGCGTCATCGGACTAGCTTGTCAGAGCGCAAATTAAAACTAGAAATCGAATGCAAGATGCCAACAGATATGTGTTGGCGGTAAATGTCCAATTTACCCTAACGAGCGACCAGAAAATACGGTATCGAGTGGGGTGTGTAGCGAAACTGACTTACCTAACCAAAAACATAACATGAAATGACTAATCAGGTGAGACTGACTTTCGCTACGCGCCCCACTCGACACCGTATTTTCAGGTCGCTCATGTCTTGAACGTGTAACTTAGCCTTTTCACCATATGTGTTTATATCTGTAACTAATGAATATACTTAGTTGTCTCGTAATTGTCTTTCTATAGGACATATATAAATAAATAAAAGTTTATTGATTAGTAATTTTTATAAAAAAATATTTATTCTAGTCAAATATCTTGAAATATTTCTAGTAGCCGATAATCCATCTTCATAACGACCGCATCGAACAATGCACGCCAGAACAGCGTAGAGTACGACATTTTTGTTGACATTTGCATAGGTCGGTGTGCCACTATTTGCGCCCTTGCCTGGAGAGACAGTCACACGAAAAGCGAGCAAACTCTGGATCTGGGCAAAAGTCGTTTTTAACGACAATGAATGGCGCAGTCGTCAACAAGCGATGCAGTAAAGCAAACTTAGCCACCATTTTAATGCGAAGGCAACTACCTCCCATAGGCGGATAGAATTGGCCGACAGAAGAATATAATCTCGGTCGTCTGCCATCAGCACATCACCAGTTCGCTGTACGGAGACAAGAAACTGCGGTTTCTCACTAACAGTACAGTTATATTTTTTGAAATTGGATTTTCTTCTTGAGTCTTTTGTGTCTTTGATAGATGGGTGACATTTAAGACGGACCTGGATTTAATTGCATTTAACATTCAATGATTATATCAAACACATCTAGACGAAAATTTCGAACGTTTAAACAGTTCGAAAATAAAATGACGAACGAAAAGTTTCCAACGAAAGATAAAAAAGACAGAGGTTTATAAAAAAGTAATCGCACCATTATAGTTTAAACATCGGTGCTGAGAAGCGGCGCTTGCAGATCTGAATTCACACACGAAAATTACCACCCCGACCAAAACGACGATACCAGCGTCTATATTGCGCTTATTGATCGCGAAAGGGATTTACGAGCGTGGTGGTAGTTGCGAAAGATCGTTATTAAAGAAAATACATTTGAGAAATGCACATTTCTAAATTACACACATTAGAGTTTAGCCTTGTAGGCCTAGTTAGAAAGACAGAACGATGGAGGAAGAGAGAGAGAGTGAGAGAGCCCGAGAGAAGAAAAAAAAAGCTTTCGGAGGGTACATTTTGGATTCGGTCCAAAAATAATTCGAGGACAGTTGACGTCTTTCGTCATCCCTGCTCGCCACTTTTTATGTCCTCCCGCACCACCCCACCCCCTCACACTCCCCCCATCTTCCGATATCCAGCTTCATCCCCAGTTGGCTCTCTTTTCATCTTGAGACAACTGCCTTTTTGCCAAAACCGCAACTTCTAACAACACAAGATCCTCCTTCGACAAAAACAGATGATTCGCCCCGACGGTGTCGACTCCACAAAAGCAGGGGGCAGGAAAAGGCGAGCATTAAAATAGACAGCGCCCACTATACCGAATGTCATCTTTTATGTATCCGCAAAGTTTGCTGCCACGATAAAGAAAATATTCACTCTACCAAAAATGGACTAATCCACGATTACAGGCGCTTGTCACTAGAGGGCGCCCACACTGTCTTAACACTATGTGGAGTTCACTTTGTCAATTGTCAACTATAGGGGAACCTAGTCACACAAACTCCAATTGCTGTTAAGGCGTGCAGTGATATATCCCGATGGAGATAGTTACAAAATGATCGATATATCGGTCAATAGTTGTACAATAATCGTTTGTTAAAAGCAGAGCCTCCTATATACAAAAAACTAATTGGTGAACAAACAAGCACAATATTTGTTGCTTCAATGCTTGTATTATCTTTTTTTACTGGTTCCCACTTTTACTTTGTTCACGGAACAACCAAGATTTAGAAAAGAAAAATAAATATTAGAATCATTTTTAGAGGTTGTCGGCAATGTGAAATGATTTCGGCAATCTTTTTCGACAAGTGACAACTTTACGTAATTAAACCTTTACTCAAATAAAATCACGATTTGTAGATACAGCCCTTACAAAAATGTACTATTGAACCGTACGGCTCAATAGTATATTTTTGTAAGGGGTTGTCGGCCCTTACAAGGTTACAAAGGTCGAGTATTGGTCTCTATGAAAATTCATTGTTCATATCTGGCATAATTAAAGGTTTACGAGCACCAAAAATTTGTTTTTGAATTTTTTTTCGTGCTTATAAACCTTCTACTTTACTCTAATCAGCAAACAAGAAGAACGCCTAGGCAAAACGAGAAACAAACGTGCCCACAAAAGTTGACGGCATCATAGCAGGGGGATACATATACACGTCCATGCGTACGTTCCATTGTACTCGCATGGTTTATTGTCGCCAGCCATTATGATAATGTGATAATGTTTATCAAATTTTGGACCTGTTCTTCTCCCAGCACGGATAACACACAGCGACCGTCGTTAAATTAATCGAAAAGCACTTTCCACCATTTGCGCCGAAGAACGATGCCGACAACCGTCACGACGGAACAGCGACTAATGCTAGAGAACGATTTCCGACATTTTTCCACACAAACAAAAATAATGAAAAAAAACTCCCCATTTAGCGTCTCGCTGTGTTGTAAGCTCCAATGGAGAAGTTTGGTAAACAAGATGTTCCCTTGTGTCGCTGGGAAGCAGATGTCAGTTAAATTGACAATGGCAAACCGGCATTCGGAGATGACAGGTTTTTTTTTTATATAAAATAATATATTTGAGCGGCTAATCATACCAAGACGCGTCCGTAGAATAATAGTGAAAACATATCTATCCTTCAAGACAGGGACGGTTCGATATTTAATTAAATCATTAGTACTTTCTGAAATATTTAGCCACTTTCATGCTTTCATGCACTCATGCTTTCAAAATCAGCATGACTTTATCATTTTGTGTTTTACTTCACAATCTCGTTCATCGTTGACTCGTCTCGGTGTGACGAATATCAATATACAAGTACGTCTAAATTTTATTTGGTATTTTTGTCTTCAATCCACAGTACAAACTATGGATTTTAAAGGATATGAATATTTTTCAATTTTCAAATTTTTCTTTGCAATTTGTTTTAAAAGAATCATGTTTGTGGCTATTCTAAAAACTATGTATTTACCGAATATAAATAGACATAATAAAGTTATTTTAAATCTGATGTATTTTGGTTAATTTTAGTTCATCCTAAATTTAAAGATTTTTTAAATTAAACAGTCTGACAACTGTCTAAAATTGTAATATCACAAACTATAAGATAAATTAGCGCAAATAAAATATTGTTGTAAACGTAATTATTTAGAAATTTAAACATACCTTGCCTATTCTACATTTTTACGTTGATTTTTGAAAAAATATGCATTTTCTTTTAATCTAGTATTTTTTCTGAATTACCTTACTCCATTATTCCTACAACACGCTGTCTTAGATTATAATGCTAGTATTTAACGTAGAATCGTAATAAATGTTTATTGCATACGACATGCAATAAACGCCTTATGTTAAAAAATCATATTATATTTTAGTGCGGCCCCCGTGGTACAGTGGCTGTAGTCATAGACTACTAAGCGGGTGGTCCCTGGTTCGATTCCCGGCAGAAGCAGTCGTTTCGACGAGCTGCGGTACTGGTGTCA
>JAUJYS010003544.1:0-12960 GCA_033995665.1 Melogona broelemanni | reverse complement strand
CCGTATACTAGCCTAGTTCACGGATGATGTTAAGGCCCATGCTTGTGGTCATTCGTGGTAGGTAAATGTACATTTTGAGCTCTTAAAATCTTTGAAATTTTTTCAAATATTTTAAATATTTTAAATCGGTAATGCTTCCGACTACGGTGCGGACGGTCCCGGGTTCGATTCACGGCAGCGGCTTTTGTTTATTTGACGAGCCGCGGTACTGGTGTCACCCCTGAGCTTACATTAGGGAGTCCAGAGCTTAGGGGTAGATCCTGCAGCCTGGCTATACCAGCTGCCATTCCCCTTCCCTTTCCTTCCCTGTCCCTCACAGATCTCCATAGACACGAGGGTGCAGTAACCCTGTAGTGATTAGCACTACGGTGATTAAAAAAAAAATAGAGAATGGATTTGGATTCGATATATTGAGTTTAATCACTTTACAATATCGCAACGAATACATGTATTGTATTGATATTGTCGTGTGAAGAAGGATTGATTAGAGAACTGATGCTCAAATATCATATTATTAGTAAAATTATGCCACAAATATCAATTAATTCACAGGTGCCCTGAACTGCCCTTCCCACCTTATCAGTCTCATCGAAGGAAGCCGAATTGTGCAGTGATGGTAATAGGCAATCGATTTCTAAGATCTCTTTTGCCCGCAACTTACAAGCAGAGCACGCCCAGTCACACCCCATGCACACGTTGGCCATAATAAAATACTGAGCCGACTTAACATGAGACACGCACACCACCGTCTGCTTCTGGTGTAGGAGTAATTTCGATTATTACGAGTACTAGTACCTCACGATTGGCTTGTTAATGCAAATGCGGCTAACAATTGTGGAACAAGCCCAGTATTCCCAATGACAGCTATCTTGGTAAGGAATCAATGTAGGACGAAAACCAGACAGACATCTGCTATTTCGCTGGCATTCATTGGAATTGTAATAAGCGATTGATCATTATCATACATATTTGATTACCCAAGGCAACGAACCAAGAAAATAGGTGGTTTTGCATATACATAATTGATTGCGAATCGTTTTCTTACTATTTAGGAAGTGAGGCCTACAGGCGTTTCCGTTCCAAACCTATCCATGTCTATCATTGAGACTCTGTTAGATTGTTCCACTGCTGAAACACTCTTGGGAAATATCTTATTAACATTATTTGAAGTATTGATTTGTATAATTACTTAAAATAAACATTAATAAATAATAGTTAAATAACTATAAAGTAATATTTTGTCATAAATACTTTTACTTAAATGCATTCGTAAATTAATTTGTCCCAAGTGCGAAGGCGCAGTCATGCTTGGGTACATTTTTTACTTCAAAGTATCCACATAAAAATTGCTGTAGTCTAGCATGCATCATTTCACGGTTACACAGTACAATTGTCTGTGATAGCATAGTCCAATTGTATACCGATCTTTTTATAACACTAGTGCGCGTACCGTCAAAATTTACAAAGACGCTTTCACAAGATCTCTCTTGACACCAATTCAGTAGACGTTTTTTATTCTCTAGACAATTTTCCTCTCGTTACTTTGATTGATCGTAAATCTTCGATCGAAATGTGTTCGCTTGAGGCTAAATACTCCAAATTTAACGGATTAAGAGAGGGACAAATCAATAGCGGGGGACCACGGCGAGACGACGATGTCCAATTATGCAATTTGGTAGCATGCCAAATTCTTTGACACATCACTTAAAGGATGTCGACAGGTTTGGGGGGGATTCCTTAGAGGCGCACCTGCATAAATCTTGGGAATTGGGCAACTTTCGTTTCTTTTTTACGAAATCTTTAAACATCGAGACCTTGATTTATACGAGTGCTTTGAGCGCAGTGAATTTGATTGTACACATAGCGTTCTGCTTTTGAAGCAATCGCAAAGATTTATTCAAAGCAGTTACTGGGTCATAAAATTAAGCTGGATTATCGAAAGTGAAATTTAAGCGCACTTCGAACGAGTAAAGCGATCATGTCACATGAAAATTGACTAATGTTAAATAGGAAAATGCAAAACTTAAAAAATAAGATGCATTTAAAACAATTTAATTAATTTTACATTAATTATTTCACATAATTATAAATTAAACATTTCTTTTCTTCATAAATGAGATGTTAAATCATTATATCACCACTTTTGTTAAAGAACAATTTTAATGTCTTAGATACTGAATATTAATAATATACTTTTATTTTTTTGGGGGGGAAATTCCCTTCACTGAGTGACTATTTATCATAGAAATTTAAGCTAATATGTAATTGTGCCCGCTAGTTTGCCTTTATCACATCGGGAAGACTACAGTGCACTTCAACGATACAATTTGATGTATCTTCTTTGTATACATTATATCAAATTGGTAACTGATCAGGGGATAAAAAAGTATAGCCTAGAACAGGATATATTTGAATATTTTTTTTTTGTTTGTGTTGAAGTTAACCGCCTTCAGAATCCCAGAGCAATAAATAGATATCACCAGTTTCACGCCGATTTGGTTTCAAACGAATGGAACGCTTTCAATAAACGTAATACCGTTCGTGGGAAAGTATAGATAACGCAATCTCGAAATGCCGCTTTCGTTTGCATGGTCATTGAGTATACACATTTCTTTACCTATACATTTTCATGTTTAAGATATTGGTGATAGTCTTGTGTGCAAGCACGCTTGGTGTGTCTTTTTTATCTACGTCTTTGTGTTGAGACGGTAAATATTACTTACAAAAGTGTTAAACTGTTACTTAAATCTTAACATTATAAAAAAAAAGGAATCTGAAATACTATAAGGTTAATTATTAAACAAGGTTAATCTCACGAATTCAAAACATGGATGTTGACTTGTTCGGTAAAATAATAAGTCTTAAAATAACCATGCATACCTGAGAAAATTAATTATTTCGTAAAACATTAATAAATTATTTTTGATAACTTTGCTCGAAATATTATTAAAAACGTATTCGAGTATATAATTACTTATTGACAAGCACATAAATATGAGTTGCAATAACATTAACACATTTTCGCATAAAAAACTTAATCAGCAAAAAAACACAAGTACATTAAGTACAAATATGGATGAAATGAATAGTGAACGACCTTGAATAATAACAAATGTCTAATTTATACTGATTGTAATACTAATAAAAAATAACTTAACTCATGACAAACTCGTAACAAGTTTCTTATATCAAGCCATACTTACACAGCACAAGTAATGCATAGCTATTAAATGGTAGCGTGAACGTTTCCCCAAGACAATATTTTAGTAGTACGGAATTATTTTCGATCCGACACTTAATCTTAATGAGAAGGTCGTTAGGTAGGATTTTTTTGTGGCTGAATTAAAACTATTTTTTTATTGAGATTACCAGTCATACAGTACGACTGGCCGCCTAATTTTATTTCAACATCGAGGTATTTCGCTCTACTGTTAAAGGCACCTAGGTACGGTCACATCAAGTTTATGGAAAGGTCGTTCCGTAACTGCAAAAATGATGGCTGATTAAATAAAGTATGTGGGCCTGATTTCCAAACAAGATACTCTTGAAGGCAACGCTTAATTAAATATAATGTCGTATATGGAACACCAAATACCAGAACAGAATATTAAGGAAACGCGGTAAGCTTACATTTATTATTACTTAGTAGTCGTAACAGCTGTATAAAAAAGTGATATCTGTATCAGTAATGCTATTATAGTGAATTAACAGCTTGTAGTTGCAAACAAAATACAGTGCGGTAAATTAGAAATGGCTTTATCAATTTGCTTCACTCTGAATTGAGAAAAAAAAAAAAAATTCGGTCACTATTAAAGACATTACGCAAATACTCTGAATAGCCAGAATTTATTTTGGAATTGAAAAAAATATATATATATATATTGCGAATAACAATTTGTGATCAGGTTTGCTCTGGCCTAAAGAGAACGGTACACGGTGTGAATTTTGATTTCAAGATGAGGGTGACGTCTAGCCCCATATCGAGTGTCCACCAGGCCCACACGTCCATCAAGTGGTCAGCTATTCGGACCGCATGAGAGCGCAATTACCATTCCGTAATCGACCTGATCTGCATTATGTAAGTGGTCGAGCCAGTCGGTCAGTCAGGAGTGTGACCGGCTAATTAAGGCGACCGATTCCACCCGAACCAATCGTGCAACACTTTCCACTGGAGGCGCCTGCTCGCCGTTTGGGTGTAACCCCAGCGCGATCCAGTTTTTGCTTTTTTTTTTTCGCCTACTGGATAGGTGGACATGTCGGTAGGTGTTTTTTAAAGAAATTGGAAATTGTTGAGCTGGCTAACTACGGGGTACGACCAGAAAGTAAGCTCCAAAACGGTTTAAAAATATATTATTTACAAATTATTTTATTCACAGCGCGGCACCTTGATTTGTAACCTAGTGGTCGTGAAATATGTCGCCTGCATATTTTTTTTCATTTCTTAAATTTCTTCAGCAAATATATTTTGGCATTTTCGAATATTGAGGCTCGTCCTTGTAGTCGCTTGTGTCTAATTGTTTGCTTAAATATATTTTTACATTGTTGTGTATATCTTTATAAATTTACTCAATTTATTGACACTAATCAGTTCGTTTCTTGAATGCGAAAGAGAACCACTTATTGGAAACGTGCGGATTTACGAATTCTAGAAAAAACATCACAGGCAGCAAATTTCTACGACGAAGGCTACAAAAATCTGCCGTTGTATGAAAAGTATTTAAACAATAACGAAAATATTTTAGTAAAGTAACTGAAGTTATCTACAAAAAATGTCAATAAAATATTAATTAACCGTAAAACATATTATTTTCTGGGCATCCCTCGTACATTCGTTCCCTTTACACCCTGACAGTTAATATACGATTGAAAGCTCGGTTCAAATTGATAAGTTTTTTTTTGTTGTTCTGGATAAATTGTGGCTTGTACGAAGTGATCAGTAAGCGTAACGGTTAGCCTGAAAAATATAATTGCCCGCTAATATAATATGTGTTTAAGGAAATGCTGCGTTTGAACTGTATGCCGCTCACATAAGGTGTTTCTTGACAAACTGAATACATTATTTTCTTTCTCTCAACTCAAACGAATAATTTGCAACGGGAGGATTCTGTTCTACCCGGTGCTCAACTAGTACAACTCGTAAACCACCTTGCCACCTAACACTCTGGGGTTAAACCTGGAACCGGCAAAGCACAATTCGGTCTATCGAGTCACAATCACAGTCAACTAAGTCACCTTCACGGATGATTAATGTGCTCAGTAATAAATATCAAAAATAAAAAATAAAATACACAAAAAAAATATTTACAAGGAAAATACATATTCTCAATATACCTTGTATTACCATCAGGTATTTTTCGGGCAAGAAAAGTTCATAAACACGCATTCCTTCGCAATGAAAGTATAACCGTGAAACCCGTGCCTGCCGATTGTCAGAAACGCATTCAACAACCCTTTCAAGGTCCGAAGCTTAGGATAGTCTCAATTAGCAGGTCGCCCCTAGCGGCTTCAAGACGAATACGTTAAAAATCATTCATTGCAAAAAAAAAAGTACGAAATAAAACATAAATTTCGAAATTTCACATATACATGCAAATATTTTCCGCTTATAATCCTTTCTAATTGTCATTCAGGTTAATGTTCGCAAATAGATGGACTGTTACCTCATTTCCATATTTTTGCAGAAGCTCCCTATACGAAGAAGAATAAGGGACATTTCTTCAGTCGCTATGAGGTTTCCCTTCCGAATATGGCGAAACTGTATGTGCGTGTACATTTGATCAGTTCACTAATTGGGCTAGATGACAAATTTATTACTCGTTCGGGGGCTAGTGAAAGTCGTCCCCCAAACTGCGATAAAATTGAAAAAAGCTTGTTAAGATGAAGGCCTTCTCTACGAGGACATTAAACGTGCATCACTTTAAATATGTAAGATGCCTAACAAGCTGAAGTAATACATCTTATGAAAATGCATCAATCATTCTGCCAATTTTTGTATTGCTAACCTATTTTTAAAATATCATTGGTGACACAATGTCCTAGTTTTTAATATTTAAAAAATGGAACACGAATGAATAAATACAACAAAAAATACGAATGTACGTGACTCATACATAGAAATTTTACCCGTAGATCAAAATTGAATAAATGTCAACATACTGCAGTTTCCGCTAGGAGTAGGTAATAAACTATACATTATGTATGCAAGAAGCTATCGACAAATCATAGATCATAGTATTGATAAAGCTATCGACGACTATTAATAAAATTAGATAAAATTAGTCTACAAAGTGCACGTATTAGTCGTAAATTGTGGAAATTCTGAAAAACAGTAAACCATAACGGTAATTGTACACTACTTGTCAAGGAAAAAGAACCTTTTTTTCTTATTTTTCTATTCTACAAATTTTTGTATTTTTATTAAATACCAACTAGTTGGCTAATCAATTATACTAATGTTAGTTGTGATTCGAAATAGTAGTTTAACAACCAATCATTAGCATAATGCATTTAACATTCTCTCGAAACATCGTCGAAATGAAAATATTAAAACATATAATTTGCTCCACTTCGCTGCTTCGGTAGAACCAGTTACAATGTCATAGTTTCGCTTTTACAAATTGCTCTTACAAACATAAGCCTAAGTTATTAGCCGAAGGGAAAGAATTCGTAGACTGCTGATTTGTGAAAAGAATTCCTGAATCCCTTCGTGTGGATGTAGTCCTACATTTGTTATGTTAAAAACAACAGGGAAAGCAACGCGCTCATCGTAAATTATCAAGTCAGCTTTTCCAAGCAAAAGGTGCATGCGCTGATGGAATTATTTTGAACAAACCGGCAATTTGTGGCGGTTGCACTAAAAAGCAGTCAAGCAAATCGTCAGACGCGTATTCAGTTCTGATGAAATTGGTCAAACAGCTATTGGTCTCGCCAAAACGATAAAGTTACCGGAACAAGCATCGGCGACAGTTTTTTTTAAAAGTGTTTGTTGTTTTTTATAAATGATTATCATGCACCTTGTATACAGAGAACACTGTACTCCACGATTATCTTGTTGCGAGACACCAGATAAAATTTTCATAGCATCAAGTATTTTTTTTTAGGAAAGCCGACCATGGTTAACGAAACGGAAATAATTCGAATGACGCGACACTTAAAAAATGTTGACATTACTCACTATAATCGTGTTGAAATTTGCAAGTGACCGTCGCTAACTGATGGTGTCAAATTTATTAAGTGTTTCCTGTCTCAGAAGATCAATTTGTCTTTTCAGCCCGAGACCACAGGAACATCCATGTGCAACTTACAATAACCTCCTGTAGTGCTATTCACTACAGTGATCCGGAATAAAAAAATAAAAAAAATGAAATGTTACTTAACATTAATCAATTTTGGGAACGTCATGATATGAAATATCTTCTTCTTTATTTCTAATCCCTGTAGTGAATATTACTACATAATATTCTGTAGTCCTCGTGTTGCTAAGGCAATGTTCGGAGGGACATATTTTCACTGGTACCCGAGAAACGAATGAACGAGAACCTGCGCTGGGAATCAAACCCGGGACCGTTGCCTAACAGTCAGCCGCAATGCCGAATAGGCAACGCCGAGTTTATCAACAAATATATTACCATGTAGGACAAGATACTTATGAAAAATTATAGATACTTAAAATAAGACATGATATACGGTATGTAATTTATTAAGCTAATTAGATTAAAAGGAGAAAAAAATGTAGGAATAACAACATTTCAAGATTTATGTAATCGTCGAGACGAGAACAATTCTAGCCTCGTATAAAAATATTGTAATCGAAAAAGAAATGTAAATATAGTACAAAGAGTTGCATCAATACCAGTGAAGATTTCGTGACGTCATGGTCGATTTGTTATATCGTTATCTAACGTCGAATCTCGACTGGAGACCACCATGTACTCGCCCATATTAATTTCCACGTCCACTACAAGAAATCTTTCCATAGGTTAGAGTTATGAAGCGACTGATGCACGTTTCCTCATTTTTTTCTTCTTTCCTACGTTTTTAGTGTGCTGTTGTTGTTTGATTTTTTACGCGCACTGTCACTTCGCCGGCGACTGATCATAAATCTTGCGGCCATTTTTCACTCTCTCGGCTACCCGCTGATTAGTATTTCCTTCTCCAATTTTTTTATTTTTTTTATCTCGATGCCTCTTTTCATCTTACCTTCTCAAATGGACTTGAGGCTATGTTCGTTTCTAGGAAAAAATGTCAGTACTGTTTACAATAAGCTAGCATTGTTTGGTGCAGAGAAATATTTCAAAACTAACAATGTTGATACACAGATTGGAATAAAACCAGTAATTGGTTTACGTTTATTTCACATTCACGAATTTCGTTACTTTTATTTAATCTACACTGTATAGTATGAGTTAGTCGTATATTGAAAATACATTTCCTCCGCGATACATTAACAAAATTACCATAGGTATATCGGTTGTTTTTTTTAGAAACAAATAGGACACAATTCAATAGTGAACCTTCAAGTTCAAATGAGTGGTTCTGAGAAATAAATTTTGTATTGTGTTAGAAAAACCATTCCTTACAAACTTACAAAGTTACAAAATCAATTTTTGTTCTATTTTAATTGACACGAATTAATATAATTCAACATTGGTAGGCAATATTTAATTTTTGCGTTAAAAATGCCTGGCTAACATAGAAATTAATTTACCATGTAAAACATAATCTTCTGTGCTGGGATTCACAGGTTGTTGTAAGACAAAATCTGGTAGTAACTGTAGTTTACATATTTCCCCACAGGGTCAGTGGCTCCGCGATTCGCATTCAATTTGTATTACGAATCACAGCGCCACTGTCACTGTGTAGAGTATGTGAACTACACTTACTACCAGATTATACACTCACACACACTCCAGACAGTCATTTTTTTTAAACTCATGACAATGCCTTCCATACCGTCTCGCTTAAAATCAGAAATAAACTATCAATATTTGTTCTCAGCTACAGTTCAACGTTCAGTTTTCAAAACATTCAAACTCTACCCCTCGTATAGAAGTTATTACATCGTTTATCAAAAGCGAACAACGAAAGAAAATTTGGGGGCATTTTGCCAGCTGGTAGGGGGAAGGCACCAACGTAATAACGGATGATAACGAGATAGATTTTTCTACTTTCTTTCGGAAAGTATACGTCTTGAACAGCGAGCACGCCAGTCTGGTCGAATATCTTTATGTTTCAAAATTAGACACGTTATCTAGTTGGCTGTCCAGCAAATAAATTGTCGTAGATAACGTTCAACTGTTGACAATATATGACGTTTCAGATTTTTCTGAGCTCAGTTCACGTAATTGTTCAAGGAAGTATTATTTTTTTTGTGATTTTTATTAAACGTTCTATTAAACTGCAATGCGAAATGAAACTAGGATAGTGGGATGTGAAATTGTGACATGAAAATCTTTTTCAGAATAAAGTGAAAATGATCATAAAAAATCATCAGTATTTCACTAGAATAATATGCCTTATTGGAGGAATTCGTGATAACAAAACAAAATAGAAGTTGCTTCACTCAATTGCAATTACAATACGACGCGCATTGACACAGTTGTGAAAATTCCAATATTTGAGGAAAATTCTAAATGTGTTTTTTTTTTCCAATTGTTTGTTAATTGTATAGTCGACCGTATTTTTTTAATATAATAGTAAAATGACACATTTTTGTGCTTAATTAACATTATACTACATGCATGTACATGTAGAAGTTAACGTAATATTGACCACAAAATGGTGAACTATGGATTCACTTTGCAATGGGATTTCTTTAAAAAAATAAATAATTTAATCGTGAAAGTAGATTTGACTTGTGTAATATTTTTATTTGTTGACAAATAATGATTTTCATCACTGAAGTGAACATCACAACACTACAGGATATTCTGTACCCCTCTAATCGCATTAAGATGGAGAGGCACATCTTCACCAGTACCACAGAGAGAATAACGAAACCGCGAGCCGGGAATCGAACCAGGGATTTCCACACAGTTGACCGATGCTCTAGCACTGAACTACGACGTCCTCACGCGATTATATTTTTCTTCTAAAAACGTTCTACAAACGTATCTGATATAGTTTTTAAACAAATTCATTTAGTCCCCGACTAGCGTTATCCGTGACAAAATTGAAATGTCCTCTCTCGCTTCCCTTAGTTCGACAAACCTTTTACGGATTAGTTCCATAAAAGCTTTACCAAACAGATTCGTTTACGTTAAAACTGAATCTTTTTGTCGAAATTCATATCCACTCCAAAATTTCATAACGCCACGCAACAACCTTTGAAGAAGCCGCACCATTGGCGACGCAATTATGTAATAGCGCGATGCATCTGCGGAGGAGGATTTTTTTTTTCCTCTCTCCTACCAAGCATCTTCGTCATATCTCCATCCCCAGCCCTTGCAAACCAAAAACAGTCGAGAGTCCCCCCCTCCTTCATCACTTTTCCACGTAACGCTCTGCTGACCTAGTTAGGCAATAGATTTCGTCCAACCTCGTATGTGTAGCGGTGGAATCAGCTAGCTACAGCAAGCATGGACTCGATAAGCCACGCCCTCTATTTTGGGACCAGGTATATAAGCTGACCGGCTTGATGGCCGAACATCACATAAGACAAAATTACTGAATTGGAAACTCGCGACAATATCGGTGCGGATTTTTCACCCTCCTCCTACTAACGGGAACAACAAATAGGATACACAGTGGATAACCTGCCCGCTGAGCGTATTTTGTGCATCGACGGTTTACTGAGCAGATACCTCGGCATCAGCAGCGGCTGTCAACACCAAGGTAACCTCTATGTGGACAATGGAATGATAACGAATGAACGAGTTTGTGGTTTTGTTGGTGAAATAGCTTCACGAGACAAAATTCGTTCGACCGTTTAGTTGATGTCGGGAATTTAGGCTCGTCTTCGAACAGTGCTGCGTTTTGATATTTTAATTGTGTGCGAACAAAGGGAGAAAAAGTATTTCTAACGCATCGAATTTGGTAAAAATTTACATTCAGTGGCATGAATTATGCTAGTCCTTGATATCTAAAATTGATCAATTTTAAAATCAATGACG
This sequence comes from Melogona broelemanni, assembly GCA_033995665.1. Lineage (NCBI taxonomy): Eukaryota > Metazoa > Arthropoda > Diplopoda > Chordeumatida > Chordeumatidae > Melogona > Melogona broelemanni. Next base: position 1,849 of record JAUJYS010003544.1, on the reverse strand, counting down.
TCATAAAAACTATTCCGGCATCTTATGACAGTTTGAAAAAATTTGCTGACAGCTTAAGACGTCTTAAAAATTATTAATGTGTCTTAAGACGTCTTGAAAATCGTTAATATTAGACGTCTTATAATTATTTTGCATATTGAAGCTGTTTTCATAATAAGTTTAATTTTTATTTGTATTGCGTTTTGGTTTTCAAATAAATGGGAACGCATCAATTCAAAAATCGAAAAATTAGCGAATCCTTGAATCTGACATCACTTCAATACGTTATTTTAATAATAATTATTACAGTTAATTTTCAAGACTGAAAAAATATTCATAGACATGTACATATTAAAAAAAGGATCTAACATCATATTACATCACACTGTAGGCTACAACTAAAAATGTGGATGACATCATTGATTTTCTGCACCTGTACCAAAATTTATTGGACCAATATTTCTAGATTGAGGGCACCATTTATGGTGAATGAATTCTTTCATCCAGTGGCCGTCTTTATGAGACGCTTAAATATTCTCAAAACCACAAATAGAGACAGAATAAATTCAGGATTAACATTTTATCATTTATACATGTATACTCTGTAGCTAATACAACCCAGCGAAAGTCACGTGCTCTCGACTAACTCAGCTCAATGCTACAACTTTTTTACACAAATAATCAAAGTGAGCAATTAATATATAACATTATTTCAGCAATTCTACAAGTGGCTTAGGAGTGTTTCTAAAGTTGCAATTTGTGGACTTCTTTCTTGTAACATACTAGTTTTTTTTTCGTGAAGAAAGCGGCCAGTGACTGTTCATAGCCACCGTTCTTATAAACATTTGCAAAGGTTAGCGGATGATCTACATTTTTTTGTCTAATTGCTTTTGCACTTCATTATCTAGCGTGCAAGTTTGCATGATAATTAACCATTTCTTATGCAATCTACTGTGTGGCAACACTGTCAGCAAAGCATAACACGTGTAGCATTCTGTCTGTGACATAATTATGAATTGCATATTACAACACGTCCCTAACAATTTTGTAATGGCACCAGACATCCCACTGTTAATCAGAAAAAAATATAAATGCTCTCTAAAAATATTAAAAACATTTTTTCAAGTCGGGAAGAATTAGAAATAATTGCACACATTTATCACTTCGACCCATAATTGGTACATTTTCTGACTAGGCCCTTGTTTAAACAAATATCTAAATGATTAAATTAAAAAAATGAATAAATAATTATATTAATAGTAAGGCTCTATATCTTGCAGATAGCTGTAATTAAATAATGTTTGGACTATTCCAGACGTATCAGTCTAAAAATATGTAACCAAAAATTGTGTAAGCAAAATTTTAATTTTTCATATACTGCTAACGAGAAAATAAAAATTTGATTTTAAGCAATAGGAAAGACAAAGCGTTAGTGTTAGCGTTAGTATTAGTTAAACCCTGCAGCGTATTTAAAATATTATCGACAGTTTATCTTATTACTTAAACATAATAACTAATAAAACCCTAAATTGAATGAAACTCTAAAATATTATCGACAGTTTATTATTATCGCAAGCCAGATAAAATTATATTACTAAATACATAATTACTATTTGAAATATTTGTTTTTTACACCATTAACGGAGTCATTAATGTTTTGGGCTTTTATTATGCTATAGTTGCTGCTGTGGCAAAATTTAATTTTCCAGTTAACCCTGTTTACGCCCGTAGTGGTTAATTTCGCTTACAAGCCAGCGGATCTGGGTTCGATTCCCAGCGTAGCCGATTGTTGAATTGGCTTGTGGTACTACGCGGAGGAAGGCAATGGCAAACCACCTCTGTATTCTGCCTAGTAAAACACAGGTGTCGG
>JAUJYS010003543.1:0-12960 GCA_033995665.1 Melogona broelemanni | reverse complement strand
GGCCATCAGTTGCAATTTGCTTATGCCCTCATGTTGCTAACGCAATATGCGAGGGCACGCAATAAAATATTGTACAATATTACAGGCATTCTGCAACTTGGAGTACAATGATAATGGTACAATCAGTATACTCAGTATACTCCGCTATAACATGATAAAACATAATAATAATGATAAAACATAAATTTGTTGTAAAAAGGGCTTCGCGAACCAGAAAGTTTGGGAAACACTGCACTAAAGGGTCAAATTTCCAGAATTTTAAACTTCACGCTCGATTGATAGATTTATCAGAGCGTGCAGGATTGGCAGACATATTTCAAGTTATTTTTTTCAAGAAGGCTCGTTAACAACAAGCTTGCTTATAGCCTTAAACGAGAATGTCAATAGCTGGTTCAGGTCAAAAAATAAAATATGAATTTACCCCAAAACAAATTAATTTGAGGAAAATAACTCCTGTTAACTCAGAAAAAAATTGGTAGAACGCTTGAAGCAATTGTCTAAAACTAAATGTATTTTTTTTTTTTCTTTAATTGCCCGTCACCTTCTATAACACCCACAATAAGAGATTTTAGAAGAAAAGAAATTTTTCTGGATATCGTAAAAATATTGATGTTGGTTGCTGCCTGAGTTTTTGACTGCAAAACAATACTTTTCCAGTAATTTTACCTACAATTTTTTGAATGTTACATAACTAAGATGTATTAGAAGAGTATACTGAATCTAACCGAAAGCATATACCGTACCTGTACTTTTTTTAAAGGACACGGTATCTTTCAACTATATATGTTGTACACATGGTGTTTGTGAGTTTAATTAAACGAATGAAGATTAGATGTTACTGTATACGAAATGTAAATAGGTGTAAAAGGTGTAAATTAGCATAGCCGAATAAACTGTCGTCAAACTATCACTGTGGTCACAAAACAAATTTGATGTGTTTTATTGCAAACATACATGTTTTCCGAGTATGTGTTACTTTTCACACGGTATTTGTGCCATACCACCTGGCAAACTTCAGAGAACATCAAGAGGGTAAAAATCTTGCAATTGCAATAATTATTAATTACTGAAGTTAATACCACCGCCATATGTCCATCTTTCAAGTATCTAATGCTTTTTGTTATTCTGGCTATTCCAGCTGCCATTACCCATCCCTTCACTTCCCTGCCCCTCGCACATCTCCATAGAGACATGAGGGTGCAGTAATCCTGTAGTGCACTAGACACTACGGTGATTTAAAGAAAAATACATTTGATGCTGCCCCTAAAACGCTTGCAATCTCTAATTGCACCAATGCTTTTATGGGTAGCTTGCTTAATAGGGAAAACACTTCGCCACGCCGCTGTTGTACTGCACATTTGCAGTTTTGAACTTCTGTGCATTTGCTGTTTTAAATAATTGAATGGTGTGGATTCTCAAATATCATATTGCGATTTCAAGTAAAAATTATTTTACGAATTTGAAAAGCATTTTGACAGTATGAGCTTCAATCAAACGAAATAATTTTATATTCCTATTGTTTGTTTGTGTTACAGGTGCTGTCAGGGCTCTACATCGGCAACTTCCGGGACTCCAAGGATCCCGAGCAGCTGGAAGAGAACGGAATAACCCACATTCTGTCCATTCACGACAACGCCAAGAAACTACATCCGGTATTCAAATTGATCTTTTTCCATTGTTCTTCAAAACATATTTCTATAATCACCAGTACAATTAAATCATTTTGATCAATTTTTTATGATTAAACGATGGTGATATATATAAAATACACGCTGAGACAGATATAGAATTAAGATATAAAGAATGCAGATAATAATAAGATAATAAGAATACAGTTGTACATTTATGTCTAATAATCGGTTTTCTCAATTAATTATTTTACGATTTTACATATGGCAAAATATAATATACATATATTAAAACTTTATTTTTGAAAAATCATTTGCAAAATGTGCTTATAAATATTAATTTTTAAGTATATCTCGTATCAAATTTAACTATTCTTTTCTAATGTTCTATATTTTTCAGGATAAAGAATACCTGTGTATCGTTGCGTCAGATACGCCCGGTCAGAACCTAACGCAATTCTTCTCCACTTGCAACGATTTTATCCACGCCGGTCGTCTCAATGGCGGCAACGTTCTCGTCCACTGGTCAGTCATTTTCCTCTAGCCTCAAATCTCAACTGAAATACACTCTGTTTAACAAAGCCCGCACGACAATTGTTAAAATACCAATAGAATAGATCACAATTTAGTTAAAGAGAAGCTTATACATGTGAAATAGGTTGGAGTTCTTCTTCCAAATATAATAAACAACCGGTTTTATATTTGAATATTTATTCAATGTTTGTTTTTGGAATTGGTTGAGTTCTATGGAACAGGGGTACAAAGTAATAGCTAACAGCTTTTTTCCTGAGATTTTTGAACTTAAAATTTTAAATTAAAACAAATTTTAAACTTAAAAAGCAATTTTTAAAAAAAGAAACTTGGGAAAGATCCTTGTGAAAAAACTTTAGAGTCGTTTTTTATTGAAAATCCACTGTGTTCCGCCGGTCATATGATCTAATCAAATTAAAATTACATTAATAGTGGTTTAATATTATTTAACACATTAAATCAGGAAACATAACTCTTGTTAGCCTTATAAAGTAATAATAAATAGATTTAAGAAAAATTTAAAATAATAAATTACATATAAAGTGGCAATAGTTAAAATATTTCATGTGTTTGTCTGTGCGTTGATCAACCCCAAAAAATAATATGTTCAGCTCCACCAGTCTGTATCATATCTATTCAATAGTTGCACAAGTGATGTCGAGCGTTTTGACGTTTGTTTCAGTCTGGCCGGAGTGTCTCGTAGCGTGACGGTGGTGGTCGCCTACATCATGGCCATCACCGGTCTGGGATGGCGCGATTCGCTCAACGCCGTGCGGGGAGCTCGTCACATCGCCAACCCCAACTTCGGCTTCCAGAGACAGCTGTACGACTTTGAGCTGGAAAAGTTGGCTGATGTATGAAATTTACTTATTATTTTTTTAATCATCGTAGTGTCTAGAGCACGACAGAATTTCTGCACCCTCGTGTCGCTATGGCGATAGGTGAGGGGCAGGGAAGGGATGAGGAATGGCTGCTGGAATAGCCAGGCTGCCGGGCATCCACCCCTAAGCTCTGGACTCCCTAATGGAAGCTCAGGGGTGACGCCAGCACTCCAGGCTCGTCGAAGAAACGAGAGCCTGAGCCGGGAATCGAACCCGGGACCTTCCACACTCATTTAAATATTCTGTTAATGATAGTGACATTTTTATATTGTTTGAAAAACTTTGTTGTAAAAATTATGATTTGCTGTCGATTTTCTTCAACCGCATGTTGCCCCGTCTGTCACTCTTTATAGTGCTCCATAAAATCATTAAATCGAAATTCTCGATATTGTTCAAAAGTTATTGCTCTTAGCTGACAGTCTATTTTTGTCAAGGTGTACATGTAACAATCGTTTAGAAACATAATTTTTGTTTTTGATCAAATTTTTTAAAAGATAATGGACTTTTTCATTGAACACTGTTATGAATTCTTCATTTTATGCATCCTGCATCTGCGCAGACAATAATGGAACGGCAATAAAAATGCAACACCATTTATCTTTTGGAAATTAAATTAGATTTAAATTAGTAATCAAATTAAAAAAGTAACGAAATTAAATTAGTCATTTCCAAAATTTCTTATGAGGTCACCATATCCAAATTTTCAAACAAATTGATCAAATATTCTAGAAAATATAGCTATTTATATTTTGGTGCAAGTTTTTATGGACCACACTGTACATGTATATCTATAATTCACTTTAGCATTAAATTATTACTACTAGTGTCATTATAAGGTTCCTGGAAAGTCAGGGATTGTGGGGGGAAAAGTAAGGGAAAATATTCGGAACAAAATTTAAACGTTTATTTTTCGAATTTGTTTTGCATAAGTGCAAGGGAAACGGTTTATCCCAATTTTTTTCTACAAATTTTATTATGGGGAATATATAATTTCATTGAAATTTGTTCAAAACAATTTTATCGTTAAGCATCATTTTAAATATCATTTTGACTATTTTTTTAAGTTAGATTGGGGATAAATATCAATGCCAGCTATTACACAATAAACAATTTGGGTCGATTCAAAGGTGCAGCGATAATTCCTAAAAAAATTTAATATTGCAAGAATAATATTTTTGTTTAGGTAAAATATATGAACACTGCAATTGGTAATAAAAAAAAATTCAGGGAAAATTTTGATTTTGGCCAGGGAAAAGAAATATCATGTAAACGAAAAAAAACCCTGTTTAAACATTGTTTAAACCCCGTTGAACTCATGTTGTTATATGGTTGCAGGAACGTCGCCGCATGCGAGATAAGTTCCCGTCGAGCCCGTTCCGCGATGAGGACGAATGCCGGGAGATGATCGCCGAATATCAACGCGCGCGCCTCCTGGCGGCCTCCGCCGAACCATGCGAAGGAACAGCCGCCTTTCGACGGTCGGCCCAGCTGGCCCCCTACCGGGCTCAGGCTTCTCGCAGGTAAAAAAAACACCATCCCTTCGTAATTTCACTGTCAACCATTAGTACATTAATTGGAGAATCCGTCTAGCTCAGTCGGTATGGCAACAGACTGTTGAGCGGGTAGTCCCGGGTTTGATTCCCGGCGCAGGCTCTCCTTTATTCGATCCTGAGGTACTGGTGAAAATGTGCTTTTCATATTTTTCAACATATTGCCTAAGCAACACGAAGGGTACAGAACCTTCTGCAGAGATATTCACTACAGTAAGGAGAATTTCCCCACTAAAGAAATATTAATTTTTTTTTAAAATCATCCTAGTGCTAATCACTACAGGATTACTGCACCCTCATGTCTCTATGGAGATAGATGAGGGGCGGGAAGGGAAGGGGAATGGCAGCTGGTATAGCCAGGCTGCAGGATCCACCCCCAGCTCTGAATTCCGTAATGGAAGCTCAGGGGTGACACCAGTACCGCGGCTCGTCGAATAAACGAGAGCCTCTGCCGGGATTCGAACCCGGGACCGTTCGCACCGTACTCGGAAGCATTACCGACTGGACTAAACGGCCATACATATATATAAAGAATGTCTAGCTTTTAAATGAGATAGCCAATGAATGATTTGAGCAGAAACGTCTTATGATTTTTATGAATACTCGTACATTTTTGTTTGATAACGTTTCAAATTTAAAAAAGGCTTTGTCGATTTTCAAATAGGTTTGTCTTTGGATCACTACACCGATTAAATTAAATTTTAATTTGCATCTCATGGAAAAATATCGTGTTTTCGCGAATTTCAACAAACACATGGTAACTTATTTTTAGTGCAATATCTCGTCCGGAAAACGAGAGACTTTGTGTTCGTATCCCGGCATGAGCGAACCTATTTTTAATTATTTTTCAAGCAAGTTTTCATTTACACGTTCCGTTTTTTAGTTCAGCACTGCCCTTGGCTTCTTCGAGATTTGAATTAAATTTGCAGGCCTACTATTTTCCATTCGCTGCTAACAATGGGATTTAACGTTGGATTAACATTAGAACGTACGTACGTGTGAATTAATAAAATATTGCCATAGTAATAATGTGTGCCTGTAGAGTGGCGTTTTAATTTTAGCACCGTCGCTAAATGAAATTTGTTGTTTAGTTGATTGCGTTTGAATTTATAGCACAAGGAGTGACCATCTCCAGCGATATTAAGTACATGGGGAAAATGTTTTGATTTTTTAAATGTAGAATCAACCGAATCTAAGCAATATTATACAGAATACGATTATTTATAGCCGATCCAATTAATATTTATTTAAATCCCTGATAGTGAGGCATTTAATTAACTAAAATTAAAATTAAATATGTAAATTATGTGGCTAATTAAAGCTTAAAATTAAATTAGTGAATTAAATGAGTAATATTAATTCAACTAAATTGCCACACTCTATGGCGATTACAAAAATGACATTGATGTCATCATCCTACAAAAAAAAATGGAAATCAACAGTCGTATAGCATGGCAACCCCATAGTTGGGCAAGTTAGCTTGTATATTTCGGCGGTGTACCGAACAGTACACCACATCCCCTTATTTGTTTAAGCGGAACGTCATAGTAGTTTGAATATTTCTCATTTGTTTGAATTAATAAACGTTCTACCTCGTCGACGTCCTAAAGCGATTTTATTGTCATTTCTAATTTTATTTTCCCTTCAGTAAACGTTCGTTTTTCTCCACCAATTTTCCAGCCTGAAGGACCGATCCCGCACCCCCTACAACCACTCCTCCGGGCTGATGATCGCCGTCGCCTCTCCCTGACACGCCGCCGCGCAGCACGGGAACTTCTCCGCCTCCAACACAACCAACACCACCACCACCACTCCCTTCGCCCGTCAATACACGGTTAACAATCGGCTGCTGGACGGGCGCCACCCCCGGCAGGTCACCGTCGGCGCCACCGACCCCACCCTGGTGCTGTCGCCGCGCAGCACCCAGCAGCTGCGCCGGAGCGACTCGGCCTCCTCGGCCGGCTCCACGCCGTCCCGCAAGTCCAGCACCTCTTCCTTCACCTCCCGTGCTGCGCCCCAATCGCCCTCCTCCCGTGCCAGTCCTCGTACCAGCCCCCGTTCCAGTCCCCGACGCTCACCCAGACGAGTCACCACCACCACCACCACCACCAGCTGTGATAGCCCCCTCAAGGATAACCCATCCCCCCAAAACACCTCAGCCACACCGTCGTCCCTTCACCTGTCCACCTCCAGTGTCCCGGCCACCCCTGACTGCATCCGGCAACCACCGGAAGTCGCCGCCGAACCGACTACCATCACCACCACCAACACCACCACCAGCTCGCCCACCCTACCATCACCAACACCCCCGGCCACCACTCCGGCAGCCGTACGTGCCAGTGTCCCCAGCACGCCGCAGCGCACCCTCTCCCAGGTGGCGCTGGCCGGCGTCAGCCAGCTGTACAACAGCGCCATCAGCGTTTGTCTCAGCGTGCGTGGCAACGAGAGCCGAAAATCCAAGACGTCGCCCACAGCGGTGCCGCTGCAGGATGTGCCAGAGCCGGAGGATGAGGACGACGTGCTGCTGGAGGTGGTGGTGTGTTCCGACGCCCCCGCCGTCGCCGTGGAACCGGAAGAGGTGGCCGTGACCACGCCGAGAAGAGGATCGGTCAAGTTGTTGAGGCTGACCACCGGGTTGTCAGATGGTGCGGTTCCGGCGGTGGTGCTGTGTCCGCGCGCCTCGCCGGAAGACGACTATGTGAGCGCGGAGTCGAGCGCTCGTGGAAGTTTGAGCGGGGAGGCCTCGCCGGGTGGCGTGGCGGGGCCGGTGGCCGTGCATCTGTTGGCTGAGGCTGAGTGGGGACCGCCGGCCTTCACGCGGGGCTGCTGCGGCAGCGCGTCGGCCGCCTCCGCCTCTACCACCACGGCCACCGTGACCGCCGTCCGGACCACGGTGGCGGCGCCCACACAGCCAACCGGAAGTGGAACTGGCGGGACGACCACCGGCCGAAAGCGACGGTGCAACATCGTGTGACTGACAGCCACCTCTCGTCACTTATGGTTGGGGGATCGTTCTCAATTGTCAATCGTCAATGGCAGAGCTTGGGGAGTGGGGGGGGGTCCTCTTTCGTTACGTTACGATGGCTTTGCGGGGGCGGATACACACGTATCTTATAGTTTAAAATAAAGGTGTAATAAAAAATTAGAATAGGGAATTTAATAATTAAGAGGAGAAATTGATTACCAAATCCTTGTGACTGTCACCTAGCACTGTTCGAATTAGGTCAGTCGGTCAAGCAATCGATTGCGGTTCGGCGGTCTCGGGTTCGATTCCCGGCGCGGGCTATCGTTTTATTCGATCCCGGGACACTGATGAAAACGTGCCCCTAACACCAACACCGGGGCACAGGATCTCCCGTAGAACACGTAATACTCACTGCAGTGAAAATAAATGCTAGAAAAAATCTGCGCATGGAACGTCAAAATCAGCGCAGATTTATTATTATTATTATTATTTATTTTCAACATTTTTTTATTATTACTCCGCAAAGCCTTGGTCGAAACAGGACCTCGGCCATCGTCTGCCCATTACCAGAAATTGATGTACGCTGAATTCGGGTTTTAAAGGTGGTTTTTATTATGCCGTCACACGAAAGGACACCCTCATGTTTTATTCACTTCAATCAATTTTGACGCCCACCTTGAGCACGAGTGCATTGACGTATAGAGGTGTTTTGTTGACATTTTCGTGTGCGAATAATGGGCCACCTACAAGAAGAAGAAAAAAAAATAGCCAGCGTTGACCCAACTGACGAAATGGGTTTTGCTCATTCCATCGTTTAATTTTTTTAAAGAGTGACCTGTTCTACCTTATCATCGTAAGAAACTGATTTGTCAACGACTGGTTTATTATTGAATCAGGCACAGATGTTTATTATTAAGTGTTGACACATGGTGAAGACATATGTTGAAAAATACATGTATATTTAAAAGGTACAGGGTGTTTTACTAAAACTGATACCGTTCAATTAATTTGCCTTTTTCACCTGGAACAAATTTTAGCACTTGAAAAATGTTTTGTAGCGTACCGAAGAGAGATATAAGTCGTTTTAAAAATTTTGAATACAATTTTTTAAATTTTGGTGACTAATGCCGATTTGTTCAACTTTTGAATCGTCAAACTTCTTCAGTCGCACTTGTTAAAATTCGCTAAATTTTATCTCAAATTTATCAGCTGAAAGATGCGAAGTTTTTCGCCACAGATGCCACGAACGAAATCAGCCAACGTACTACGATCGTCCATCTACTCAACAGTCCATCCCCTGAACTGTAATCTGTCTACTGTCTAACTACTTCAATATTGTATATTGACCACAGCGCCAACTCATTCCCCACCTTGCAATATATTACCACGCTCGCAATAATCTATATGGAAAATAGTTTTCGTAGATTGTTACACGAAAAAACCCACATTTTACATAGAAATGCTCAAGGCTAAAACAATATCCACCATCCGGATGGTAAAATAGGCAAAAATCAGATTTTGATTCAATGTACAATTGGTTGCATGGTGGTGGTTGCATTTGCTATGCATCTAGTGATCGATTAATTAATTCCATGTTTTAGCCGCCTGGCGGGATTTTTTATTTTCCATAGGTAAAGATGTTGAATTTGATTGCGTCAGAGACTTCCCCTAAATGTTTGTTTGTTTGTTTGTTTTATTTGCGAGAGAAAAGAGCATATACAATATACATCAAATCCCCCCGCAATCACCCCATAAGTATGGGGGAATTCAGCCACCCCTTAGCCGCATCGAAATGCTAGCTATGAGGGGTGGCTAAATGATGAACCGAAATGTCCGTTCGCTCGACTGGTCGATGGGCCATCTCACACGATGAATTATTTCACGTTTTGTTTCATGGTTGCGTCATTTTTTTAGACCATAATTAATTGAAATAATGAATGATTTGAAATTAACAGTCTGAAGATTTCAAATGGTACTAAATTTGCGCAAAACGTGACATATTGAAATACATGTATTACCGTAGACGAAAGTGTCAATTGTTTGAAAATTCGAAACACATGACGCGATAATTTTTTTTTACCGAGTTGATAAAAAATTAAGAACTACCTCAAGGTAATGGCTATTCTGTGAAACATCAAATCTTCAAGATGCTTTTCTTCGAGACATCCGACATCCCTAGGTCTCTCACGGTCCCTTGAAGCTAATGGTCGAGGAAGGAGGTTCGCGGAGTACTTAAGAAAAACTAATCTTGTCTAAAATGTAGCAGGACAGCAATGGATCAAAACTGTCATGACGTAAATGCCTTCCCAAACAAATATCAGTGATAAGCTGGACCAACCCCCCTCCTCAGTGAAATAATTACCTTGACATGCATTTTTTGTTTGAAAATGAATCCCTGTCGATTGATTCGGATCAGATCGTATTCGGATTCACGAATTTAAGTCCCGATCCCACTTATAATGATATCCATTTAAAAACGAATGTCGGAAGAAAAGTTGTACAGGGTGAGTGTGAAATATGTGACCGGCGTTTGACATGGGAAAGTCTAATTACGTTTTATGATGACAATTTTAATTAGATTTAGAGTCTAATATTTTTATATTTTCATTGATATTTAAATCTCGAAATGTGTATATATACAGTATATTATATGACAATTTTTGTTATTCTGTTCAGTTAATAGAATCAGTTAGGTCGTTCGAATTATTGGTCTTAGGATTAGAGTAGACCTGAATTTGGTGCATTTACCAAATTGGCTTGAAATGCTACATGTTGTGACACCACTGAACTAAATTCAAGATAATGGAATGCGTGTTTGAATAAAATCGTGGACCGATCGTAAGACCAACTAGGGACTAGCAACTTAAAATATGAATACAAGGGTGATTTCATTTAATACCACGGGTTCGATTCTCGGCGCAGGCTCTCTTTTATTCGATTCTGGGGTACTGGTGAAAATGTGCCCCTCACTCATTGCCACAGCAACACGAGGGGTACAGAATCTCTTGTAATTCACTAGAGTGATCAGGAATAAAAAAAAATTCCAGATGGCGCTTACGATTGGTTTTCCATATCAGCTTGTGAAACATCGATTGTCATTGAATAAGTTTTCGCCACCTATGGCTTACCAGATTTGCATTTACGGGAAAAACTTTACCTTAATCATATTCCATTCTCAAAAATTTAGTTCGGCGGTGAAACGTACGTAATTAGGCAAAAAAAAAAGTATTTAAATAAAATGAAATTATTATTTGGCCTGCAAAATAAATTATTGGCCAGTGCTTCTTTTGTCGCGTCCCCTTTGGTTGAGAAATAAGAGAAATGATATGGTGATTCCGTGCGTTTGTTTGATGGTGGAAATAGAAATAGTGGTCGCGAATACAGCCCGTGGGGTGGCGCGCACGGAACTCTCGTGTTGATCAATACTATTGCAATTAAGAACCTCGCTGTAAATAAAACCTTTTGATGCATCTTTACGCAATTTTCATCCGCGACTAAAGCGCAACGCTTGTAGCCTGATAAAAAACCCAATTCACAGTGCAACAAACTCATGACCCATAAATAGCACAATTAAATTGAAATTTTTATTAATCATTGATCAGTTTACGGGTATTTCGCTGAGCCGTACGAATTGATAAACGAGATCTTATAAATCTATTTTCATAACTTTCCTTGATACATGTAAACAAACGATGTTTTCGTCATGTTATTTTTTTAACGCGTTTTAATTGACATGTAGTTTTATATTTGGTAATAATATTTTCTGATAAGATTGATGATTGTTTTCCACGGCATTAACAAACCTTGTAGTTATTTTGATTGACCAAATATAAATCTACATGTAAATTAAAAGGTGTTTTTAAAAATAACATCTCGAAAACGTCGTTTATACTCAGAATTCAGGATAAACAATAAAAAAGCTTTCCAATATCTCGTTGATCAATTCGCACGGTTCAGTGAAATACCCATAAAATGAGAAATAATAACTTAAAATTTAATTTTACAATTTTTATTTTAAAATTGGGTAAACACATTCTTTCGATCTTCTGGTGATTACTTCAATGATACTCTTAAAAACATTATTAAATAATTTTTAGATTAAGTTACAGGCAAACCACCTCTGTATTCTGCCAAGAAAACTCAGGGGCTTATGCTCTCTGAAGTCTCCAGGTGTCGGGGGATCGAGGGTCGGGGTCCGGAGACTAGGAGGCTAGGACAACAGGAAGCTAGAAGAGCTGTGACATCATTCGAGTTTTATTCAAATTCAAATATGATGAAATCAGAAGAGCTAAACTCAAACAGTCGGGTTTGTCTAAAAAGGTAGAATCGTTCTGATTAACATAACAGAATTAGCATTTCGAAAATAGCTACTTTAAAGTCCATTTTTGCCGTGTTTAGTATGGGATCCTATACCAAGTTGAATTGTGAACTGGGTTTACTTTTGCAGTGCCTTTTCACTCTACGCTCACAATTGTACTGGACAAAAAAATCCCACAACAATAATGCTACAAAATATATATAATATTCGTGTACGTTTACTACTCTAGCTGAAAAACTTGAACGATTAATGCTAGCCAACTATTCAACTATTCAATTTCGACTTCTGCTAATGTTTCTAATGACTTTATTCTCGACTTTCTAGACAAGTTAGAAATTATAGCGCTTCAGTCCTTATATGAAACGCTACGTTGAGGCTCGATCGACAAAATATTCTAGGCAAGTTGAAATTTATTTATTTTTAAACTCGCTTAGCATTCAAGCTTGCTTGCAAGATCTGTAGTCACACATCCTCCTGAGATTGGAACGTGCAGTATGCTCTTCCACTACGACAAAATCAAGTATGGATTTTTGTGTAACTAGTTTTTCGGTATTATTCTTGCGCGAATAAGAACGTTCTTTAAATAACATTCTTTAGTGATGAGTAAAGGTGACTGCGCTAGGCTTGCTTTTCTGGAGGATGTACAAGCTAATATGTTTAGGATTTTCGTAAATAAATATTGGGCGGAACGGATAATTTCCTTAAAATCACATTTGGAACTTAGTTCGGAGATTTCATAGTTTAACATGCATAAGGCACATGCATATAGAGCTTATACGCAGAGTTAGTGGAACGGTCAAAATTTTAACGGAGATTCAGGATTGGAATGTAATAAAAATTGATTCTTGTGTAAATAAAAGTGATGGTAATGTTGGTACGAAATGGTGAACTTTGGCTTATCTTCTTTTGCTTATATACTACAATCTGATAAATATTACGGGCTGTGGGGATAAGCCTCTTGGGGGGGGGGGGCTATGGCGGGGGTCCGAAGACCAGTAAAGGACAATGCGTCCGATTTTAACAGGCTAAGCACCTGGTGCTTTGTAAGACGGTTCCACTGTCGACACACTTTAGGCAAAAACGAATA
>JAUJYS010003542.1:0-12961 GCA_033995665.1 Melogona broelemanni | reverse complement strand
CAATTCACGTGCTGCTGCAATTTGCGCGCTTCAGCTGCATTCGCCGCGATTATTCGCCTAGTGAAATACAGGCTTAATAGTGAGGGCATCTTTTCACAAGTACCTCTGATATTTATTTCTGTGTATCTACTCACTGTTCTATGCTAATGGACATGTTCAGTATTCGGGCCATTTTGAAGTCAGTTCAGAATTTCAAAATTATAAATATCCTAGTTTGAAGATGTAAAGAAGAATGAATATTTGGTATTCCTCTTAAAACCAGTGCGAATGAATGAATATTTGGTATTCCTCTTAAAACCAATGCGGATGACGCAGTACAGTACGGAGTATGCAATTCCGATTCCAGTCATACGGTCATCAACTAAGTAGTGTTGTGTACCACGTAGGCTCCATTCAGGATTATATCGGCCAACGGATGCCGGATTTCTCTCGGCGTCGCGTATTCTATTCACTGTGTATAACTCTTTGCCGCGAGAAAGCATCTCGAGTGTGAGCACGTGTACTTGAGCCAGCGTCGATGCGCGAAGAGCCACCGGAAGAGCAAACGGATGGCGGCTGTGCCTGATCGATATCGGAATCTGGTGTGGTCCGCGCCAATTAAGTTATTTCGTCATTCGTGAAATGCACAAATGCAATTAGTGGTGCGGTCCGCAATATTGACCGCAGTCGATGGCGCACACTGCCATCTAGTGGAAAGCTCGACAGAAAATAGGCAGGCGAGTGTACTTTTTTATTTTTTTTTTTACAAATTGAGATTTAGTTATTGCGACTGAGTTTATTTTTTTTTTGTTTGCGAATGAATTTGTTGTTGTTTTGAGTTTGAGTTGTTTTGAGTATGAGTTTGTTTGTTGTTGAAATAATGCTTAGACCCTTAAATAAATACGCATAACTTGTAGCCTGAAAAATAAATAATTTCATGTTTACATCATACCCCACTGGTGGCATTCTGGCAAAATTATCGAAAATTTGGCTTGCTTGGTCGTTTAGTCTTCCCACATTACAATATGTACACATAAAAACTAAAAAAATCGTAGACTGGCAAAGCGAAAAATAACAATGATGTCGCCATCTAATAAATTTAACATCATTATATTTTAAAAAAATTAAATCAGTGTTCGAGAAATAAATGAACAAAATATGAATAATAAAGAAATCATGAACGCGGTCCAATTTCAAACCATCACAGAATATATAGTTAGAACACGATATGGACTGAAATGGTAGACGAACTTCAGCTAGCTAACAGAATCTGCGAGTGAGCACAAATGCACTACTCAGCCTAATTGGTGCTAAATTGGATAGCATTGGTGTCTTACACGAAGCCATATTCGGGCGGAGCTTTACGTAGCTTGCGTTCTATGAACATACAGGGCGGCGCTAAAGTACTGGCGGCAACGAAATTGTTGCGCGTGTTTGCAGTGCAGCACAAAACAAAAATAACCATACTTATGGAATTTTAACAATGATGCCAGCCTAAGTTTCGTATTAGCTGATACATTTTCTTGAAATTCGATTAGTTTGACATAAAATTTGATGGGATATGGTTAAAATAATCGAATTTTAAAAGTTTAATTACCGTAACAAGGTTGTTCTAATTAAAAAGTTGTACAAGGTTGTTGTAATTAAAAAGTTGTACAAGGTTGTAGTAATTAAAAAGTTGTGTAGACATTTTTTGTTATGAGAGTAATGACCATCGATTGTCTACGTGAGTGAGTTGACCATCTACTGCCACTGTGACGTTGTACATAATGTATATATATTGACTCGAGTAAAACCAAAACCGCTTTGGACAGACTGCGTGTGCGATCCTCAAACTCGCGAATCCATTTTCTCCCAATCTTATCCCGAATACAAACGCGCAACGAAAGAGCGTCTGGCTCTGAATCTGTATACAGCAGCACTGCACACAGCACTCACCCAGAGGCACCTTTATCACGCCAGTCGTTCGTTACAAAGAGAACGGAATTCAACTTTCGGTTGATGTCTTTTACCGCACACACAGGCTTATCGCGTCATAAAGCGTGGCGCCAACTGTCGGCCATGTGAAATACGCTTGGAATGTAGCATCATCTGGTGGGAAAAGCTTTTGTACTCTGTCGGAGGTTTCCATTCAGTTTTGGGAAATTATATATATCCTCTTTCTGTGGCTATTGGCCAGATATTCCATGATTTAAAGACTCTTGAAAATGAATTGGTATGTGTTTTTATAAAACTTTGGTCCGCAAAAAATCGGTGTGAAATATATGAAATATAATTATCTGTCTCGTGTGATTATGCCCAGATATCCGTGGCTTCAAAAATATACTAGTAACTTGCACTACTAGTGTATGTAAAACAGACAATGCCTCACATATTAACCACATAAAAAAATGTACAGTACATTGGGATGGACTAGAAACAAGAACTAACATAAATATAAATATTATTTATAACTTTTACAAAAAAATATCATTTAACCTATGTCTTCAGTTATGATGCTTGATTGACGGTAAATTAGGTACTAATTAATCTTATTTTCTCAAAACCGTTCCTATTAATCGTCTCATATGACTTATTTACTTGACCAGCAGTGTAATATCATATTTCTCCTCTGTACGGCGCCCTCTACACTGTACACTAGTCGCCCATAAGCAATGTACCGGTGTCGTTGACCAAGAGCAGGAGAATAAAAAAACAGCAAAAAGAATGAGGCCGTTTTTCTCTTCCGTTGCATTTTTTTTCGACCACAGCCACAGCTACTACGATAATGGTTCGCGTCGTCTCTCCTTTTCCTGCGGAAGAAAAATAGTCTCGACGTCCGTTACTATACGCGAACCAACGATGCTGATGGCGGCCGCCATATTGCATTCTCCGAATGCAACGCGGTAACGAAAGCGATTGGGTCCAACCGTTTCTCACTTGCTTTATGGACCCGGCCACTATTCAACGTTTACAGCGCCGCACACAGTGTATATACGAGTGCGGGCTCGATCCGATAACAGTTTTACCTGCGGTGCTATGCGCTTAACCGCTCAGGGTTTGTTCAACCAGAGATCGGAGTGATCTGTGGCCAAAGAGGATAGAACAGGAGATTCTATTCGTTAACATCAATATTCATAGAAGCGGAACGTGTCATCGAATGAGAACGAAGGTATCCCTGTAATGGAGCCTATCATTTCGTAAAACACTTAAATGAATTACGATTCGTTGCAACCGGTTGCGGTGCGGCGATCTCGGGTTCGATTCACGGCGCGGGCTCTTGTTTATTCAATTACAAAGTAACAAATAGTGTACGATGATTGGCAGTCTGGGATAGAAGATCTAAAACCTCATTTCCCAAACTGTGCTCCGCGGAGCCCTTAAGCTTCCCCGATCATTTCTAAAGAGTCTCTGCGGCCACTCCTGGAAAAACTAATAAAACTCCATTAACTTGTACTAACTACACGGGGCTCCGCCATTAAAAGCAAAATTGGTTCTAAAAAGGGCTCCGCGAGTCAAAAATTTGGGAAACGTTGATCTAAAACATTAACTACTACTGTAACATTAACTGATAAAGGGCTGTATCAGTACATTTTAATTTTGTTATTCAATTTTGAGTCGTGAAAATATACACCATACATATTACTTAAGAAACACGAGGGGAACAGAATCCTCTTTGCATAGAATTTTGTGTCTAATTTTCGGGTTCCCTTTGCATCGTGATTTTTAATAAGTTTTTTTGATTTACAGGATCGTCAAAGTGCCAGAAACCCGTATAACACGCGAACCAAGTTTTTTTTACTTTGTTGAAATGTCTTTTTTTTTCTCACTACTTTTCAGACTCTGAAATCGGATCGCAATAAAGTGACGTTGAAAGAAGTGGATTTGGCCAGCTCAGGGATATACCGCTGCGAGATTTCGGCCGAGGCACCTTCTTTCACGACCGTCTCCAAGGAGAGCGAAATGTTCGTCTTAGGTAAGTGTCGTGAATACGAGATACCCTGTTTTTATGGGAACCGTGCTTATGGTTTTTTTTATGAGACGGTGCTAGGGAGGACAACAACCTGCAACTGTGGTTTTACTAATCTTTTGGTGCGATCACGCAAATTAGCCATCCAGCTAACTGTCAAACTGATTGTGTACGCTGTTTGCGGAGTTGATCTGAAAATATTTCATTTTAAATTAATAAATAATTCGGCTGAAATTTATTTTTAACTGGAAAAAAAATCCCCGGCATTGCCGGGTACAAGAGGGACTGAATTTTGTTTTTCAAAAATTAAGATGAAAAATTGAGTGAATCAGTTACTGACAGACACACACGTAGACCATTTTCGTTCTTATAGTTTAAGATTATCAAGTTAGTAAGTTACCGTACATTGAGTGAGTCATTGTAGCATTCTAATATGAGGGTGGAGGATCCCAAAGGCGCGTATTGCTATTCCAATGAATACGTGTATATATTTCCAATGGGTACCTGTTTCTATGCCTTTCACTTTTTTGGCGCTACCAATAAAAAAAAACTAGACATTGGCGCCCTCCAGCGAGCAAATATTTACCCGCCAACAGACTAACGGATTTTTACGTGTTAAGGAGCGGTCTGCTTATGGAGTAAAAAAAAGTGGGCTTAGATGCAGTTTGAAGAGAGGTCGGATGTGCGATCGACCGTGTATTTATGAATTTTAAAATAGCATTTTTTTTTTGCAATAAGTGTAGTTGTGTGTGTGGCTAGGCGCCGTTCCACTTAATAGACGGGGGTCTCCAATCGATCGCCTAGACACGTATCGGGGGGGGGAGGGGGAGGAGGGAAGTCGCATATAAAAACGGGGAAGAATCTCGCACAACATATTGAATTTTGTATTTCCCGCCGGCGCGACAAGTGAACGGATGGAATATGTCCCCCCCCCCCTCAATCCTAATTTGAATATGATTTGACGTCGCTGTATACTTGTACGTGTGTGTTGCGCGGTGAAACAGCCGCCAATGCTAAATATATATTCACGTACATTACAGGGGTTGGACAAAATAATGTAAACAGCTCTATACAATGCACAAAGATATCTATTCCCATTATTTTGTTCAACCCCTGTATAGTGTATTGCACACGTTGAAATTGGGATTGGAAGAGAGGGGGAATGAACCGGAGAATAGAGGTTGTAATAAAAAAAAATACCGCCCGAGGATTTTATTGCTTTTCATCATGTTTAAAAATTATGTAAAAAATGGCAGCGCATCGTGGGTCTCGGATCAATGGACGCCGCCAACGCTGCCACCGGCGAGAGGGCGCTTCGATCGTATTCTGCAGTTTGCACTGTATTACTCGATCCGTATTGACAGTGGGAACATCTGTTCATTGAGCCATATTTACAATCCAGTGTGATACAATTCTTAGCAAAATAGAGATGAGCACGTATTTTCCCATATGATTTTCAAGCTTCAATGCTAACAGTCAATGATGCTGTAATACAAGTACATGTAGTACATGCACATTTGGTGCTGCCATAATTTAGTTCCGTATGCGCTATGTTGCCATATATAAATTTGCTGTCGTTGGCAATCATTTTTCATTTTATTTGACATTTTTATTGTCTCTTTCGCAATATATTAAAACAGTTCGCCGCGCGCGTGATATACGAGCGTAGAAAAATGGAGCCTCCAATCCAATGATTACCTTTGCTGTCCCTCGCGGCTCTTAAACCAATAGTACTCTCAAAAATACACTTATGTCTTATGCAAACTGATTTTTTATAGTTTTGTAGTCGGTACTATCCCCACGGCAACAAATGCATGTATCCTCTCGTTCAAAGAACCTGGTTGATGTTCGTACGATTTTTTAATACGATTTTTTAACCCCGCCATTGGCTCCCCCTAAACAGGGGCTGCTTGCGGGTATATATTGTAATATTGTAATCTAATTTTGACGTGACAACGTCTCAGTCTTATTCGATGTTATGTACGTATTCTCGTCAGAAAGTGAAGGTAGCATGTTTGAAATTTCATAGTTTGCCATGCAACGTTACAAAATGTTCAATGCCATCTCGGCTTCATTAACGTTTAATTAAAGTTTCGTCTCAGTAGACGTAAATTACTATGATAAAAATATCGAGCCAATAAAACAATCATTGGTGTCTACATAAATATTTATTTAAATTAGAGCAATTATATCACAGTAACTTCACAGTAACTAAGTCAACGTAATATATATATTTTTTTTTAATTAAAATCACTGTAGTAGTGCGTTATCAGTGCATTGGATTCTGTACTCCTCGTGTCGATTAATCAATGTCAGAGGGGCACATTTTTACCAATACTCCGGTATCGAATAAACTATATCTAACGCTGGGAAGCGAACCTGAGATCGTCGCACATCAGTCGGGCGCAATACCGACTTGACTACGACGAATGGTAACATTGATAAACACTACATTTCACGCAATTTAGGGCTAGTCTTTCCCGACAATGCAGAAAACAATATTATTAACCATATGAATGGGAGCCTTGGTGTATTCGTAATACTATTACCAAAATATTAGCCAATAAAGTTTAGCACATGCTACGTTTTTCGAACAATCGCCGGGCTTATACGCCTAACCTATGCGTCGTTTCAACTCAAAATTGCATACACGCTAAGCGGCTGCCAAAAATTCTGAAATTGTCGACTTTGCTATGAAAACGTCTTTATAGGCTATTTAGAAAGCGTCTCATGTTAACATTGTGTGTCACTCTATTATTTCTCTGTTCGTGACTGCACGTTTAATATGTAAATAAGCAACCCCTATAGTGGTTTTGCTCGGTGCCCGACTTTTATGTCTGACGCATCGTTTTATACATTATTAAAGTTGGATTACGTCACGCGTCAATTTATGGTTTAGTAAATTTTATCATCTTTCTTTTTACGTCGCAGCTAAGTACGTGCATCGTGTACAAATTGAGCAGCGTTTCGTTGGTTGGGGGCGAACTCGGTGGATTTTGGGCTACGGTCTTCGCACGATACACTGAAAATCGGGGCGACTTTAAATTCGGTACAAAAGTAAAAAGTTATTTTGCAACTTTTGTCTAACCATTGATTTAGATTATTGCAATAGAAATTGCCCCTTTATGTTAAATCTTAATCACAAATGTGTTTGTTTTTTAAGTCCTTGTTTGCAACTTAATTTTTAATTTCCAATTACTGTTGTGAATAATACTGAATCAGATTCTGTTCCCATAGTTTTGCTTTGGCAATGTCGCATTGCCACCAATACCCTGGGATCGAATTTAGCGAGAGCAAGCGCCAGGAATCGAACCCGGGACCGCCGCGTGTCAGCCGGTTGCAATACCGACTGGGTAACGACAAGTTGCATTGTGTTTTTGGTTTAGAGCTGAGAATACAAATTTAGAAAATGATTGTCGGAAAAACATGTCAAAGGTTGGTCGTATCCAAAGATGCCCCAACCAAGAAATCCTTTCCATTTTCGGCGTCGGAATTACGCCTGTAATGATATATCCGGTACAGTTTTGAGCCCGATCTTTCACACCAACACCGACTATTATGAGATGGTTCGGGCAGGGACACACAGGCAGAGAGCCCTATTCCTAGGGAAGTAACGACCGGCGCGTCGTTCAATGTATATGTAGATGAGTCAGCGGAGGTTTTTCGTGATTTCCTATGCAAATGACTAGCGAAAGAGAAATCGCCCATCCCCCTCTCATATTGCGCTCCAAACGCATCCACCTTGTACATATTGTACATGTATATACATGCAGCTCATTATATCGTGCCGTATAAAATCAGCCGAAGATAATTAATGAGTGGCTTTTCACGTTTCCCGTGTATGCGGGGCCAGCTTGTATTCATAAACGGAGGCTTTTGTATGTGCCTTGGATTTAATACTGCACTGTGCCTAAGTATTCCTCCCAAAGACCCTCTTTGTCCAGATATGTGTACGTTGGCAGCAAGCTCTCCGTGAATGCCCATAGAAAAATGAGCTCTGCTTCTCCCCTATTACCCAATACGGTACCTTGCATTCAATGCGGAAGTTCTGGACTTTAACGAATAATTTTCGCTGAGTGCTATTCCTGAAAAGTGTAGCCATTTTTTCTTCTTCTGGATTATTATTTTTTTCTGGAAATAAGGATGAAGTATACAGAATATACTAAAATAATAATAGCTTTCACAAATAATCAGGCAGGTTAATGGACTAACTAAGTTTGGAGTTGTCCATGGGTTCGATTCCCGCTCGAGGCGAGGTTTTTTTTTTTACATTCTGTAATTGATCGCAGAAAATTTAAATGACTCGTGGCGAAC
The DNA here is from genome assembly GCA_033995665.1 of Melogona broelemanni. Lineage (NCBI taxonomy): Eukaryota > Metazoa > Arthropoda > Diplopoda > Chordeumatida > Chordeumatidae > Melogona > Melogona broelemanni. Next base: position 4,719 of record JAUJYS010003542.1, on the reverse strand, counting down.
CGAACAAAACGATGATGAGTTTAGACTTCCTTAAGCGTCGCCTTTAGTCGTTTACGAATTTTGATATTTTCTCAAGGAATTGATCTTGCCATAGATAGAAGCCCATCTGTTCCGCGGTATTGAAAAACCAGTTTTGAGTTAATTTCTGTTTCTAACCAGTATATTTCCTTGGTAAGTTCCATATTCTCCCCGAAACCGAACCGAACAAAACGATGATGAGTTTAGACTTCCTTAAGCGTCGCCTTTAGTCGTTTACGAATTTTGATATTTCTCTAGGAATTGATCTTGTCATAGATAGAAGCCCATCTGTTCCGCGGTATTGAATATCCAGTTTTGAGTTAATTTCTGTTTCTAACCAGTATATTTCTTTGGTAAGTTCCATACTCTCCCCCCCACCACCACCATTCCTGGTTCGCTGTACTTGCAAGTCGTCCTTTTTTATTGCTCTCCGCTTTTCCCAGAAGTCCCAGTGGGCGTTTTTGTTGCGACCGAGCAGCGGTGTGGAGTGAGACGTCATAATTATGTACGAGGCAACAGCTATAACGCGCCAGTTTTCTTAAATGCGCAAAACTGTGTGGAAACAAGTCGATTCTAGTGGACGTTTGGGAAACGTTTTCTGGCTTGCCAAAAACGCGCGCGCCTCCTATACGAGTGAATTAGATTGTTCGGCGCGAATGCATACGCACCTAGATCCGGATTTTGAGGTCTCTGAATTCTCAAAATTTGTATGTGTTAAAACAATGTATTAGGGTTCATTTATGTGAAAAAAATAATTTACGACATTTACTTGCATGTGAATTTTTATTGAAAACTCGAAATTAAAATATACGATACGTCTAGATAGACACTAATATTAATAATGTCTAGCGCTTACGAACTTGAATGATCTTATTTCAAATTTTCGCCTTCACACGTGCTATTAATCCGAGTAGTAACGTGCTAACAAAATATCTTAAAGAGCAATTTATATAAAACTTTGGCCATGATTTGCCACACACTTTCTGAACATAGTTTTACTTGTTTTCATTGGAACTGATTTCTAAATGGTAGTTTTGTTTACATGCTTATATTATATAACGGGGAAATTTAATTTACGGTATACACGGATAAATTTTTCGAAACACATTTTGTAATTATAAATTTTACGATTGAAAATAAAAAGTAGGAAAACACGTTGCTTTAATTTTATTTTTCCTAAATTATCTTGTAATATATTCTCAAACCATGTTACTAACACGGAAGTTATCACACCTAATAGTCCGGTCAACAATGTAGTGAATGTACGCCACTCATTTGGAGCTTTAGAGAATTTTGGGTGCCTAGCGCGCCTCGTAATTCTAGGCTTGCAGCCTCGTGTATACGAGTACATACGACGTAGGTGTACTCCGTAAGTGCCCGGCTGCTCCGCTCTTTATTTTTGCTTATTCCCTCAGCCGCACTTACGAGCAATTCGGGTTAAGCAACGCAAAGTGAGACACTTAATATTTTTATTTAATATTTTCTTTGTACTAGAGCGAGTTCCGCAGCTACAAAAATTTAGCGAACATGCTATAGAGTACTCGGCATCTAATAGGTTCACTGAACGGATAACACGTATTTTGCAGGTTACACAAGTTGGCCATTAAATTGATGTAGGTTTATGCTTATTAGTGTTCCGATTTATAAGTTCTCTATCTTTTATTTCTCGAAACCAAACTTAAAAAAAAAATAGTTGTAGAGTTGTTGGGGAATAAAATTTTAATTTCCGATGAGCATTTGTAGCTGTTTTATTTGTTGGGGAATTATTGACCAAATTTTGTTTGAAAAATTGTTTGATAGAAATAAGTTTTGAATCACTAGATGAAAAGTCATAGATAAAAATTCAATAACTTACATTGGGAATGTTAGGTAAACATTAGTTGCAAACTCGTGAAGACCTTTATGAAAAAAAAGTAACACCTTTGTTGTTTAGAGTAGTAAAATGCTTAGTCAAGTTCAGTTTAAAACATTTATTGGCGAAAATAGGGTTGGAAACACTACATGTAGATGAAAAAAGGTTATTGAAATTTTAGTGGAGCACAATTTAAAAAACTGACATGGAAAATGTCCGCAAAGCAGTACTAAAATTACATTAGTTTAAAAAATATATATTAGAAGAACATTTGGTAAATTATTTTCTTTTCAAAATCCATTTGCAATACGGTATATACAAAGGTTTTTGGGGTTGAATTAAAAAAGAGATGCTGTGCAGTTTAAATAAGTAATAAGTAAAGGCTGGCAGGCAAGCACTGGCAGGCAAGATGGCAGACACACACAGTCGACTTGGCAAAAATGTATGAGAGACCTTTTTGTTGGTTGTAGAGAAAATTTGGCTATTCAGCTGAGAGAGCCATCCCGGACGGGAGCGAGATTTCAAGTGGTAATATGCCATTGCATATTTTAATGATTTAATGAGCCAATATGGCCGCCTCTCTGCTGTGGGCGTGTCATTGGCGCCCTCTGGTGGTTGCTACGGGAAGGCAGGGAATGGGATACGCGTATGCGTAGGAAGGGGCAGACCGTGGCGCGGCAGAAACGAATGCCACCTTACAGGTTTGACATATTTTGAGTGAAGTTGGGATCTTTAACGTGCTTTTAACTCGAGGTGTGATAAAACTGTTGCTAAAATGAAGATTTATACTACTGGTGGAAGTTCAAGTCTGCTCCTAATAAAAAAAATGGCATAAAATTCGTAAAGATTTTTCGATTTCGAGCTGAAGAACCTGAAATCCATTAGCGAGGTCCTAAGAGGATATACGCGATATGGTTTTGATTTCGAAAGAACGTCCTCGAAAAGGTCGCTCGGGGAATTTATCTCCAGCAATGGATTCTTGTCCGGTACAGTACTGTTAAAAACGTTCCGTTGAGTCGACGACCCTCTGGGGGGCAAAAGCGCTTTATGGTTTCGGTCTCAGCGTTAAAGACACAGGCGACTGGTAAGTGGCTGGCTCGTCGTTTGGCCAAAAATAAAATCCGGAGCTATACGGGATACGGGGCTCGGGACATTCACGTTACTTGGGACGCGAAAGTAAATTGAAAAGCGGGCGAAGTTATTAGGTGCCGCCAACACGCAATGCGATATAGCCGGATAATGTGACCGAAATAAAATTTCGCTCGTTCCCATTTTCTCATTTGTCGTTATATTGCCATTTCGCGGTTTTTGTCTTACTGGAGCTCTAGTTCCACTTTTGATGGCCTATTTTGTTTTGTCACAAATTGTAGGCTGGCTTATTTGACAAGGCCACGTCTTATTGCGGTCTTTTTAGTGTATTTGTAAAACGTTAATAGCCAAACTCTACAGTTATTAAAAAGGATCTTTGCAAAACAACACTTTCTGTATTTTCCTGATAAAGATCTGGTAAAGTAAAGTATCGGTAAGATGCTGGAATGGCCATTAGTCAAATAATCTCCAGTACGATTTTATCTCTAACCTTGTTTCCTTCTTGGGTTAATCGAAAGCATCGTTTTGATGGTAAATCATAAAACATTCACGTTTTAGCTTAAGATGAATGATGATTCTCGACCAAAGAGAAACGGGAAACGGCAACTTCTTGAAAAATCGATGTTTTTAATAAATCAAGAAACTTTTAAACACGAATTTAACAGATGGTAGAAAATTGTGTCGTCGTTGTTAGTAAAGAATACAGTATAAATTACATAACAGTATGACTCTCCTGTGGGTAAGTGGAAAAAAAATTAGTCCTAACAGCTGTTTTCGCCACGCGTGCATCGTCCTCGGAACCCCACAGGAAAAGTGAGCAAAGATGGCGGAAAAATTTCGGGTATTGGGTGCAATCGCCCATCCCTAATTTTTCCCCATCCTCAAACAAAAAACTATCACAACATCAATACATGGAGAACATCGGAGGATTATTGAGGGGTGGGGGGGGGATGAGGAATTTTACATCAGGTTTTGTAGGGGGGTGGGGCAATACATAGGGAAGGGCGCGGATATTTGAAACATGGTAATTCATGGTATTTTTTATTGAATGGATAAAATAACTTTCACCCATAATTCTCTCAAAATATTTACTACATTTGTAGATTAATTTGGCATTGTCCGTGTCAGGTCTGTGGAAATTATCTACGCAATGGGCTGCAAGTGCCGAAGATTCTCTGTTTCGTGTGACACCATTGCAATTTCGAGAATGTTCAGTAGCTCTCACGTTAGCTGATCTTCCAGTTTCCCCCACATACACCATTTTACATGCACCGCATTTGATGACGTATACGCCTGGATTATATTCATGGGTGGTCCTGTCGAAAGGCTTTTTAAAAAAGGATGCGATTTTGGATTGGCAGGTGTAAGTTAATTTAATGTTATGTGGGTCCAAAATCTCATTTAATCGATTACGAGTTTTAATGTCATCGATATATGGAAAAGCTGAATGTAAAATGTGGGGGGGGGTTGTTCTAACAAATTACTGACAGACCCTGACATGAATTTACTCATCTTGCGTGGTGTGTGCGTGAGTCTTTTTCCCCCAATTCGTTCAATTTCGGCAGGGGTTTTAGAATGCATAAAATCGGGGTAATTGTGAGGTCGGTGGAATAAGTCAATGTTATATGTAGCAAAATTTTTTCGTGCTTTAAGAAGTGCCGCACAGATTTCTAAAGATCGCATTCCTGATTTCTCCGAGAAACATTTGTAAATGAACCTCAATTCCTGGTTCAACAATATTGTTGAATTGATTGTTGAAC